>NW_019104713.1:35845-53793 GCF_001995035.1 Momordica charantia
GGTGTTTGTATTTCTAATTTATTGTTTAATTTGTGATAAAATTAATTGTTCCAAAAAAAGTTTACTTATTTGTTTAAATTTAGGCCCACCGTAGTAAAAAGTTTATAAAGTTTAATTAAATCCTATTCACCCCCTCTAGGGTTCTCATACCGATCCAACAAAGTCATGGTACACCGACTCAACGTCGACAGGAGCTGTAGACTAGTGAAGCAAAAACGTCGTGCCTTCAACCAAGAAAGGAACGAGATTATGGCTGAAYAGGTAAATGATCTACTGAAAGCAGGTTTCATACGAGAGGTGCCTTACCCCCAATGGATATCCAACGTCGTGTTAGTGAAGAAGCCCAATGGCAAATGGAGAATGTGCATCGACTTCACAAACCTAAACAAAGCCTGCCCTAAAGATTATTTTCCCTTACCTCAGATAGATCAATTGGTCGATGCTACCACTAGACATGAAAGACTGAGTTTCATGGATGCCTACTCTGGATATAATCAAATTTAGATGCACCTGCCAGATCAAGAGAAGACCTCTTTCGTCACAAGTCGYGGCTTATACAGTAATGTCATTCGGGTTAAAGAACGCTGGTGCAACCTATCAACGAATCGTAAATTGGATGTTTGCAGCATTAATCGGAAAAAATATGGAAGTCTACGTGGATGATATGCTGGTAAAAAGTCAAAAAGGCAATCAACATGAAGCATACTTGGTAGAGGCATTTGAGGTCTTAAGGAAATACAAGATGAAGTTGAATCCCAACAAGTGCACGTTTGGAGTGACCTCAGGGAAATTTATTAGCTTCATAGTGCACCAACGAGGAATCGAAGCCAACTTTGATAAAATCAGAGTCGTGTTGGAGATGGACCCACCTAGAAATTTAAAGCAATTGCAAGGGCTCAACGGAAGAATAGCAGCACTCAACAGATTTGTGAGTCGTTTAACCGACAAGTGTCTACCATTCTTCAAAATCATAAGGAAAAAGGGACAGTTTGAATGGACGGAAGAGTGTGAGGTTGCCTTCAATGAGCTATAGCAATACCKAGGAACGACCCCACTCCTCTCAAAACCGATCACTGGTGACGAGCTCTACCTATATCTAATTGTGTTAGACACTGTGGTGAGTTCAGCATTGGTAAAAGAAGAGGTGGACGACAGTCTCCAATTTACTACACAAGTAAAGCAATGGTGGATGCATAGGTTAGATACTCGTAGGTGGAAAAATTGATGCTAGCATTAGTCRCCTCGGCTCGGAGGCTACGCCCATACTTCCAAGCCCACAAGATAATCGTCCTCACTAACTTTCCTCTACGACATATCYTGCAAATGCCAGAGACTTTAGGGCGACTGGTAAAGTGGGCCGTAGAGCTCGGTGAATACGACATCCATTACAAACCAAGGACTGCAATGAAAGGGCAAGTTGTAGCGGACTTCATAGCGGAATTAACATCAAGAGAACATCAAATCTGTAACATCAATCCACAGCTAGTCCCACAAGGTGAGGAAGAGCAACCTTGGACCCTTTATGTAGACGGATCYTTAAATCTTAGAGGATGCGGGGCAGGGCTTCTACTGGTCTCCCCAGATAGAGAGAGATTCAAATATGCAATGCCGTTTAATTTTCATGCATCCAACAACGAGGATGATTACGGAGCTCTACAGGTAGGGTTGAAGCTTTTCAGATACATTGGGGGTCACAAACATACTCATACTTAGCGATTCATAGTTGATCATAAGTCAGGTGAAAGAGGAGTTCCAAACCAAAGAGCCCCAAATGGCGAGATACCTCTCCCAGGTAAGAGACCAGCTCGGCCAATTCTCAAAATATGAGATCAGGCAAATTTTCCGTGTCCAAAATGTCGATGTGGATGCATTAGCCCGACTAGTTGCAACCTATGATACCGACCTGRGAAGAATCGTGCCAGTAGAAGTTTTGCCCGAGCCGAGCATAAAGGTTCAGGAGGCAATGGATATCGACGAACAATGGCAACCTGAGGAGAATTAGATGAACCCTTTGATAAGATATTTAAGAGATGAGACCCTGCCTAATGAAAGGATAGAAGCCCAACAACTCAAACGACGGACAGGTAGGTATGTGCTCAATGATGGAAACTTGTATAAAAGAGGCTACTCTTTACCACTCCTAAAATGTTTAGCATCAGAATAAGCTGACTACGTCATGAGAGAAATACACGAAGGTATTTGTGGTAACAATTCTGGAGCATGATCTCTAAGCCATAAAATCGTTCGACAAGGGCATTATTGGCCAACCAATGTAAACGATGCAACGCAGTTTACTAAAAGATGCGACAACTGTCAGCGGTTCGCAACGATGCCTAGACAACCACCTGAGCCACTAACAAGCATAATGAGTCCTTGGCCCTTCGCCTAATGAGGAATAGACCTCATAGGACCCCTCCCACAAGGAAAGGGCCAGACCAAATTTACCGTAGTAGTAATTGACTACTTCACCAAATGGGTCGAAGCGAAGGCCCTAGCTACAATCATTGAGAAAAAGATCACCTACTTTATTTGAAGAAATATAATTTGCCGCTTCAGAGTGCCATATACCATTATCAGTGATAATGAAAAACAATTCRACAATGCGGCTTTTCGAGACTTTTGTAGGGAGCTAGGCATTAAACACATTTGCTCTTTGCCAACACACCCACAAGCTAATGGGCAGGTCGAAGTAGTCAACAAAATCATCAATAGGACTCTGAAAACCAAGTTAGAGAAACTTAAAGGATTGTGGGCTAAAGAACTTCCCAGGGCATTGTGGGCCTACAGAACAACACTTTGTACATCAACTACAGAGACGCTGTTCTCATTATCGTTTGGTTCTGAAGTAATGGTGCTARTGGAAATTGGTCTCCCTTCTCCAAGGGTATAACAATTCAATCTGCCTGAAAATGACGAATCCATACAACTCAACCTTGACTTATTAGAAGAGCATTGAGAGACAGCGCGACTACGGACAGTCGAGTAAAAAAATCGGATTGCTGGATACTACAATTCGAAGGTTAAGAAACGTAACTTCAAAGAAGGCGACCTGGTCTTGAGAAAAGTTATGCCTAATACCAAAGACTCAACTAGCGGGGAGCGTGGGAAGACCCATACAAAGTTACTAAAGTAGTTCGGACGGGCACCTACGCTTTGGAAGATCAACGAGGGAAGGYCCTACCCCACCCGTGGCACACTCAGCACCTTTAAGAGATACTACCACTAGTTCGGTGGTATATTCCATTTATTTTACTAGCACTTTATGCCTCGACCTTTGCTCATCCCAGTCGACTGTTGGGTGTGTTGCCCTAAACTCGTAGTTTGTATTTATGTAAAAACAAGTGTATATTCAATAAATTTGTTGTTGAATTCATAGCATTGCATTGTCCAAAATCCAATAAACTAAGAATTCGAGGTTATTATCATATAACCGGGACAATATATTTATTGGGTATATACCTGATATACTAGGTATATATTTGATATACTCCTAATATCGAGGTATATATTTGATATACCCCTGATATACAAGTGGATAATATCTCGTTAATAACCTAAAGGGTCTATAGTATATGGATAAGGCTGGGTACCTTATCCTAGCAACACTATGGATATGGCTCACTTTGTAAATGTTACAGACGACTCGATCCAAGTCGTTCGTGTAGAGACATGCGAGTGGGRTATCCTACACAATAAGTTTGTATAAGATCGGACCATGAAATAGCCAATTTTTAGATGTAACACCGTTGACTAACAGATTGCTATTTCATAGGATGACCAGACAACTCATTCTCAATCMTGWGTGAGTTATGGACTCCTGCCCGTGAGGGCTCGTCCTTTGATCTGTATAGGTGAGAGTGGCCAGAGTTGTCGACTCAATATTTTTACAATTTTGGGGACGAGACCGAGTGGGGAACTGGGAACATAACTTCACAAGACGGAATTCACTCCTCCCCGACTTTAGGGGAGTGGATGAGTGTTCTCTTAATTACTGACTCCGGGACTTAAACAAGGGGTCTCACCCTCTCACTTGCCCAAGAGGGACTTCCGGTTATTAGTCGGACCATAAACGAGTTGTTCATTAGAGGAGCAGTGGTATTTAAGGAGTAAGATGTAACTCAGGGGTAAAACGGTAATTTGACCCAATTTGAGTTACGAGCACTCGTGAAGGATTGACTTGCCATTAATGGTCGTATATCCGTGGATACGAAAACATTCTGCAGTGAGAAGAGTGCAATTGCGGGTCTTTGGTGGAGTGACCCGTAGTTAACGAATGTTGATTAACTCGGTTCATGAGTTTGATCGATTAATCTCGTATCGTTAGAGCTTCTGATCTGTAGGTCCATTACATCCCCTTGCTAGCTCATAACGGGTAAAACGAGGATAAAAAATAATGTAATAATTTGAAATGTTCAAACTATGTAAGGGAATATATATAATTTATATTGATGCATTATATATAAGTATATATTAATTTTGGATAGAGATTCAAAATTAATACTATACATTATGAGAGAAATATTTGAATAGGATTCAAATAATTAATATGAATTGGATTCATATTAAAATTCTAGATTAAAAATTAATGCACATAAAATTTACATTAAATCTATAGGTTATACAAGAGAGAATATGGTTTAATTAAATATGAGATATTTAGTTAAATGTTAAATAATTAATTGTTAATTATTTAATATTATATTTAATTAATTAATTAATAATTTGATTAATAATTATTAATTAAAATTTATTAATTATTAATTTGACTAATAATTATTTAATATTAATAACATTAATTTATTATTAACTCCCCTGCATTTTAGCAGGGAGTGAGGACTTTAATGACGTGGGGTAACTCCCCACGTCATTTGATATTTGTTTTGAATGTAGTTTTTTTCTGCTGGAAGAATAGAACAACGAGTACACAAGAACTCCCAGATTTCTCTCCATCTTAAGCACTCTCTTCTTCATTACCTATAGATTGATATCGAACGCTCCCACAAGCGTGTTTCCGGTACCTAGAGGATAGCACGTAAGGTCTTTTGGTAGTGGTGTTCGGGTGAAAATTAACTTGAAGAAGAGTTCTTCAAATGTAATAACATTTTTCCCATGTGTTTTCATTTTTGCACTTGTTTGATTTTGTTTCTCAAAAACTCATGAACAATGATCCGCTTCTGCTCCGGGATTCACATCCCATCATCGACTAGGTTGTTTACGACCCTTATCTGTTTATGGTATCTAGTTCTTTATTTGAATAATTTTCTTTTCTAATAAAAGCCTTCAACATTTGCCACATAACTCGTCCCTTAATACTTGAGTTCTTATATTGTTTCTAAACCAAAACTTCTCAAGTAGGAAGATATGTGTACAAATATCTACRGCTCGTCAAGAAACTCCAAATTGGGACAGACCTATAAGCAGGCCAAACGGGCAAAGATCCGGTCAACAAAGGCCCAGCATGGTCAAAACAAAAAGCAAGAGCCTAGGGTATAAAATCATTTGGCAGAGCTAAACAGGTTAGAAACCCAGAATATCATCGCTGGCTTCACTAAAAGTTAGATCCCAAGGCCAAAGTCTAACTTATAGACAAGTTCAAGAGACTTGACCATAATTAGACACCTTACGAACAGGGAGGTTGAGACGACCTATGGTTATAAGACAATAGCCAACAGCAGCAAAACTCGAGTAAGTAAAAATCCAAAATTGGATAAAAACCTATAGTAGAAGCTCAATGGGTTGGAAATCTTAGATGATACAACCAGGCAACAAGAACTCTCAAAATGAAGGTCTCGACACTGTCATGCCATTCACCGTTCATCTTGAGAGTGGGGGCAGCATTATTGTTATAAGATAGAAATCGATCAAAGAAATAGGCCTTTACCGACTAGTGAGGCCCAACCAACAACAAACAAAAGGGTATCAATTGGACCAAAGTGTAAAACCATTAGCAAAAGTCAAATAGGTTGGAAACTCAAGAGTAGACCTTAGAATATAAAACCCTGGGCAAAATCCAAACAGAGCCCAGGAGACTTGACCACAACCGACTACGACAAAAAGGTTTCGGGGCTAAGAAAGCCAACCCGTGAAACAACAAATGACCATGATGAGAGGGTACGAGGGCTGTTCCACAAAACAGCCACCCCTGGAACGACTAAGCAACAAGTACTCTCAATATAGAAGTCTTAACATTTTACTTATGCTCATCGGCTTCTATTTTAAGAGTGGGGGCTATTGTTATAGGAAGTGAAACGGTCCAAACAAGAATGAGATCAGACCGGAAGGAAGAACCTCGAAAGTACCATCGACCGGGGCCGTACCAGAACTTAAGGATCGGCCCACCCAAAGGCCAACCCGACCCYTGCTCGGCGCCGAGGTGTTCTCGGCTATGGGTCGAGAACACCTCTCGACTTCTCTCTTGGTCCCTGTCCTGACCAACCAGTGTTTATAGAACCTCGACATTGTTCTGATGTTGGAGCTCGCAAGGAAACATCTCACTGTCCAAGAAGCCAGATGATGTGAATGACCTAGGATTCGAATAATGAAACTCTAGAAGAGAGGRAGAACCATAAATAAGGAAGGGGGTCACACCTAAAAGGTACGCCCAAACCCCCTACTCTTTTCCTACACTCCTCATTCGACTTCTTCGATACCAACTTAGGCATTGGAGCCCGTGTGGCCAAAGCCACACCGGACCTAGTGTTATCCTATTTTGCAGGTCATGTCGATCCCTTTATTCTAGATGATTGGTGCGAATTCGGCGAAATCCCAAGAGGCCAAATTTCTGCATCAACACAAATAATTCTGACAACTTTTGGAGAAAAAGTGGCATTCACCTATTGGTGTGATTTGATTTTACCTTTACCATATATATTTATATTTTAATCTATTTAAATATAGGAAGTCTATTGGAGTTAAGTAGATATACTCCTCAGATTTGATTATAAAAAAAACACTCATATGGTCGGTCCCATATTTGTATTCTTTTTATATACCTTTAACATATAGGAAGACCAAAAATATCATTTAAAACTAAATTTTGTATGCAAAATCAGAATAGAGAGTCTTACCTTCGTCGAACAGCGGTTGGAAGAAGCGTTGGGCGACGGGGCGGCGGATCGGAGGGGCAGRTTGGGCTGGTGGGCGGATCGGAGCGACAGTGGGCTACGAAGTATACTGTAGGCTGGCAGATTGGATGACCGGCTGAGTGACGGGATCGCAACGGAGTGTGGCGACGACGAGAACGGACGAATCGTGGGTAGCAGGCAATGCGGACGGCGTGGTGCTTCAGGCGGACCGGACGGTGTGGGTCGGCTAGCGGCAAGATGTGGCTGACTACAGCGACGTGCGAACACTCTTTAACGGGCAATAGTTGGCGACGAATCGAACCGCGGGCAGGCGGACAGTCGGCCAAGATGGTGGGCAAAACGGCTACTAATGTTGTTCTCATACATTCAGTTGCGAAGATGGTGGAGCGAACAATGGACGATGTGGGGGTGGGAAGATTGTGCAAAAAGGTGGGTGTGRGTCTCGAAACCATAAATTCCTCTAGGTTAGGATCTAAATTTTTCAATTTACTAGAAATAATCATATTTACCCATTTCATACSTTTGAATTTTAGATTTTAGAATTATAAATTTTAAAATCTACTGACACATTTTTAATAATTTTTAAAAAATCTACTTTCAAATTTTGATTTCAAAATATATGGTATCAATTCTTAAATTAGATTTGATTTAATTTAAACTTTATTCATGGTTTGATAAGATAAAATTGTTTCCGTACGATAAAGGCGGGTTGTTTTTGTTATTAGTTATAAATCTTAAATTCCTAAAATTAAATTAAACATATATACTTAATCAGTTTCAAGGGGTAAATTTGTCTAAAAATTCTATTCAATATTAAAAAAAATGTCATTTAGCAATTCTTGCAATATTTGATCTGTTTCGCCATTTTTTAAAACGCATTATTTAGTTTGGGGATGGAGTTGCCCCCAACATAAGGCTATACTGAAGTTGAAAAAATAAATAAAAACAAAGTAAATTACCAAAAAATGCTCCAGTTGTTTCAACGTAACGAGAGTTAAAAAAATGTACAAACTTCTTGAATGACACGTTTTCATACCAAAACTAAAGTCCTTGTCCAAACTGGATTGGTTGAAGGAAATTTAAATGTGTCTGAAAGTTTTTTTAGTACAACATGTGAAGTGGGAGATCGAACTCACAACCACGATATATGTCAATTACTGTTGAATTATACTCGGTTAATGTGTCATAAAGTTGATAAAAGTAATGTGAAAACTAAATTGCGAAAAGTTTTGCCATCTATTAGGTTGAACACATTTTTASTATTGGTACTTAAAAGACGTTAACACTTTGGTCTTCTTTTTTCTTTTTTTTTTAAACTATTTATATCTTTAAAAGAATTTAAAGATTTAATCATTAAAGTCAAAATCTTATTATGATTTATTCATACACATAGATAAATAATATTCTTACSTATTTTTTTAAGTGTATGGTGTCCAATGGTGGGACTTATCTAAAATTTTGGTTTCAAATAATTAAAACTAAAAAGTTAGAGATCTGAACTCCTCCTACTCTACATATTGTTAACTTTACATGTATATACATAAACAAAATTGTTATAAATAAAATTACAAAGGGAAGAATCAACATGTACAATAACTCATAATATAATTCAATAGACATCAAACATTGACATATTTATGGGAATAGATTTCAACGTATGTGGTAAATACAAAAGCACAATGGTTTTTGAAATCTCGGATATATCTTCACACAATTTTTTCTATTGTTTTGATAAATATTTGTATGATACTACGGAAATACCAATTAAATTAAATAAAATTAATATCAAATCCCATGAGAAATGAAGACATGGATTGAAATGGAGTATTGGAGTGTATAACGGGAAATGAGAAATGAGGTAAGCAATAGTATTTGCATGTGGCTACATGAACTTATAAACGACTCTACACACTGTTTCCTGTCCACCGAACGACATGTCGCAATGGGAAACGGAAAAACGGTCTTTCTATATTTTCCGTATTTAATTGAGGTCGCCCCGCCGATTTCTTCTCCGTTTTATTCTCTGTTTCCTTTTTCCATTTTCCTCTCTGCAAATTTCCGAAATTACCCCTCGATTCGGTTTTAGACCTAATAACTGGCTGCCTACCCTTTTTGGGTCAATGCCTCAAAATAGACCCACTTTGTGTTAATACTTCAAACTTTTATCTTTTATTTTTTTCTTCTTCAACAATGGTAGATATTTCAAGCTGCAACTAATTTTACAAAATGTCAACGGGAACATAGTTCAAATGGTAATTGGTACTTATTTCTTTCTTTGAAGTTGAATACCTCCATACTTTCAATTTGTTATTAAAAAAAAAATATAATAATAATAAATAAATAAATAATTTCGTCAAACAACTCTCTCACACCCTCTACAAAATTTAACATAATAATWGTCCTCTTTCATTTGAATGCACATAAAATTATTGCAACTTTGAAAATAACAAGATTATGTTTGAAATATGGTCATGGTTTTAAATATTCGTCAACACGTCGACATTTCTATCGACATATCCATATTTTCATGAGTTCGATATCGATATGAGAGATAAATCGACATTTTTATCATAGTACAAAAAAATTGACAAAATATGAAAAATATCAACAAAATGTCACTAATATATACATAATATTAAGATTAAATTATTTTTAACTAATTTAGAAACAGGAAAATGTTTATTTGTTCATTTCAATATTTTTACAATTTTTTTAAATTTTTTAACTTTTACMGAAATATTCATCGATATCGACATTTTATCGATATTTCCATCTAAAATCTTGAATATGGTAATATAATTTATCATATATATTCAAAATAATAGTTTATTTAGAAAAAAGAAGAAATTTTTTTGTTTGAAAAAAAAAGATTTAAACTGTTATGTATATATTTTTTTTAATCTCTTTGAATGAACCCATATTATGTTCTAAGGTTAAGGTTTGATCGGTCACTCTTATATTTGTTCAACTAAAACAAATATGAGCAGATTAGAGTTTGTATAGGAACTATTCTAAGAATATAGTTTTTTTTAATATATATTATTTTGAGTTAATATTGAGTTTATCAACTTACGAATTTTTTAAATATATATTATTTTGTCATGATTCGGCTAAAGATATTATTTGAGTTAATTTTTTTWAAAAATATATTATTTGAGTTAATATTAGTGAATTTATTTTTGAAGGGTGATAACACAAGAGTCCATGTCTTTTCCATTATGTCATCTCTTGAGACTAGTGCATATTCCATATATGGACATTGATTTTAAGAGAAATATCGTACTTTGTTTGTTTGTTTATTTTTGATAACTAGGTATTCATTTTTCTTAAAAATAATAATAATAATAAATAGGTATTCGCGGGAAGAAACTCAAAGAAAATTATAAGACAAAAGAAACATTTAAAAAATCAAAATTCAAACAATGTTTAAAAGAAGAAACATTCATATTTTACATTACTTMAAAAGCCAAAAAAAAAAAAGAAAAAGAAGAAAAAAAGTCAGATTTTACGGTGAGATCATGACCAAATATTTTATATATGGAGAAATAAAATACATGAATGAACATGGAACGCTTGAATACGTGATGTTGTTGTCTGTTGAAGCAACAGAGAAAGTATGGCACTGTGCATATTTTAAATTAAAAAAAAAATTATTCTGTAGAATTCATTGCAATTTTTTAGATAAAAAAAATATTTACACTGACGTTTTAATTTCTTCAATTCTGTTACCTGATCTGATTTTTAAATACGTCTTTAAAATTCTATCTAAATTTGGCTAAAAAATATCTTACGAAAATAACTTAAAAAAGGGAAGAATTTACAGAATAATTTCTACAAARTAACTTCCCTTTTGAGGCTCATGAGATTTGGCTAAAGATATTATTCGTAAGTTATTTTATTTTTTAAGGACAGAAAATAAAAGCAAAACAATGTTTGCAATAGATCATAAATTTCCGATTTCTTCCTTCGCATTTTGTGCTTAACGACACTACAAAACACAAACCATTTAAGAAAATTTATTTCATTTTAATGAAAAATATATTTTTTCCTAAAATAAAATTTCTTGTTTTTATTATATTATTATTTTAAAACAATAATATTTTTTTAACGAAAAAATTATACTGCGGTGATAATTTTACAAAATATCAGTAGGAACGTGGTCCAATCATACAATACTTACCTCTAATCATCTCCAAGAAATAACATTGTCCACCTAGTCCAAAATCATTGAAAAAAAAAATTACTAATTTCACTATTAAAACCTTAAAAGTTAAATCAAGGTAAAACTTAAAATTAATTTTGGAGTAAAATTTAWATACTTTTTGTAATTTATAAAAATTGGCTCTAAAAAAAATATAACTAAATTTAATATATAAGTACTGAAAAAAACAATATATATAAAAAGGATTATTAAATGCATTTCCCTTAATTCCTTTGTAAACAAAAAATAGGCGTACCACCAATATTGGAAATTAGGTTATGGGAAACTACAAACCTTATCGAATATCTAGTGAATCACTATTTATTTATTTATATATTAAATGTGAATCAAATTTCAATCCAAAAGAATTTTATAATTTCGGCGAGGGATTTATCACCCAATTTTTTTTTTAAATTTTACTCAGTTTGAACCAAAAAGTAATTTTTAGTCCCCAATGGCGAATCCCAATTATACAAAATATCACGTGAGGGCATATTGGTCAATTGACGAAAGTAATTTCGAAATCAGAGAATTGTCWATTTGTTTCCTTTAATGATCCAAAATGGAGTTCCCTTTATTGTTTTCCTCGCTTATATAATAAAGGCTTCAAAAACCCCTCCAAACCACAACACGCTCAAAAACTCTCTTTCTTTCTAAAAAAGTTTTAACGCATTCCAATCCCAAATGGCTCTTCCCATAAGCCTACWCCTTGTTCTGTTCCTCTCCCTCGACTCATCGCTCGCCTCTTCGTCGACGTTCAACATCGTCGATTTTGGAGCCAAACTCGATGCCGAAACCGACTCGTCCAAGGCCTTGGAGGCGGCATGGAGCAATGCTTGCAAGTCTTCAGCAGCGGCATCCATTTACGTGCCCAAGGGCAAATTCTACGTAAGTAGTGCAACTTTTGAGGGGCCTTGCAACAACAATGCCCTCACCGTACGCATCSATGGTACTCTGGTGGCTCCTTCAGACTTTCGTGCGATCGGAAACTCTTATAATTGGATTATTTTTCGACTTGTCGATGGAGTTACTGTCTTAGGTGGCATTCTTGATGCCCAAGGAACTGCACTGTGGGCTTGCAAAAAGTCCGGCCAGAACTGTCCCTCCGGAGCCACGGTACCAATATTATTATTTTATTTACAATTTCTTGTTTTATAATTTCCAAAGATTATGTTACACCTTTAAGGAATAAACTGTTTGTTTTGTTGTTTGTTTTGTGTGCAGTCGTTAGAATTCTCCAATTCGAAGAACATAATAGTGAATGGCTTGACATCACTGAACAGCCAGATGTTTGACGTTGTAGTGTATGAGTGCCAAAATGTAAAAATGCATGGACTCAAGATCTCAGCCCCCCGGCGATAGCCCCAACACCGATGGAATTCATGTTGAACGATCATCGGATGTCACCGTCATCCACTCCAATATCGGCACCGGTGACGACTGCATCTCAATCGGTCCTGGTACATCCAACTTGTGGATTGAGAATGTTGTTTGTGGACCCGGCCATGGAATCAGGTACTTCTCTATGGATTATTAAATTTATTATAATCCATTAAACTTTTGGGTGGTTTTTTGGACTCCTAATTGATGAGAAAAGAGATCATACGGTGCGTTTTTGGACTGCAGTATTGGGAGTTTAGGAAAAGAGGAGCAAGAGGCTGGGGTTCAGAATGTGACGGTGAAATCTGCAACATTTACCGACACCCAAAACGGCGTTAGAATAAAAACATGGGGAAGGCCAAGCAATGGGTTTACCAAAAACATAATTTTTCAGGATATCCTCATGCTTAATGTCCAGAATCCTATCATCATCGATCAGAATTACTGCCCCCACGCCCAAGCTTGTCCGGGACAGGTACGTAATTCGTGACTGTACCATCTCCGTTTAAAATTTGTAACGATTTAATCCCAACCTGATATGGAAAAATTACATTGATATGGAAAAATTACATTGACAGGATTCCGGGGTGAAAATTAGCAATGTGACGTATAAAAATATCCACGGAATATCGGCGAGTGAAGTAGCAGTGAAATTCGATTGTAGCCCCAAATTTCCATGCAGTGGAATAAGGGTGGAGGATGTGAGGCTGAGTTGTCAGAATGAAGCAGCTGAAGCTTCGTGTAGTCATGCTGGAGGAACTGCTGCTGGCTTGCTTCAGCCATCCAGTTGTCTCTCCACAGTTAGTTAATTAATTGATTAATTAATTAATTAGACAACTAAATGATATCTTATTGTTTTCTTTAATGTTTGTTTAGGCATTGTACTTCCAATTTTAATATATTGTTTGTTAGTAAAGTCGATAGCAGAATTATTGAAAATAATGAATATGATTATTTCGTATGGCGTGTGTGGTGTATGTCAAGGAATTAAAAACAATTTATCGTTCACAACAAGATATATATAATTTTGAAACCATAACGTTCACTTTTTTATTTCTCGTTTTCACCCTAAGTATTTAACCATTATTTGTAATTTTTGTTTCTTATTTTTTAGAAACATTATCATAATTGTATAGACATTTTGAAAACAACACAAACAAATTTTTTATTTTATTTTATTTCTATTTTTAATTTATTCTAAAACATTTAAAAAACCCAAAGTACCGTTGAAGTTTGAAATTGAACGAAAATTTGTGAACGCCCGAAGTTTGAAAACTAAAGCAACACCGGAAGTTTGGAAACTCAAATTAAAACACCAAACACCGCCAGAGGTTGAAACTAAACGGAAAGCTTTTTCTGGAAATTATATGAAAAAAGAAGTACAAAAATGGGAGGAATTTAATTCTTAATTTTGGTATCCCAAGTATATAATTATAATTTTTTTAACAGGTTAGTATAATTAAATCGAAAACTTTATTTATTTGTTCAAACGATTATTAAAATTAAATATAATTATTCATTAATGTAAATATATGTCTTAAATTACCATCAATTTATGAGAAAAGAATCAATTAAAAAATCACAACAAATGTAATAGGAGGAAATTAAGTGAGGGTATTTTGGAGACAAAAAGCCTTCATTTAATATAACGAAGATAGAAATTTATGAAATATGGATTCTGAAATGATCGCCTAGAGAGAATTTCTATATAATAAAATAAAGCACACATTTCATATATCTAACTTAATTATATTAAATAGGATGCTGGTTAGGCATTTTTGTGAACTTACAGTAGGAGAAGAAGACCTGCACACAGGATTAAAGTGGTTTCTCTACAGCTTGAAGCAATGCCCAAGGTAGTGGTACATACGTTTTGATTTGTTTATGACAAATTGTGGTTTCAATCGAAGCCAATTCGATACTTGTGTCTACATAAAACACATCTCATTATAACAAGTTAATTTCATGTTAACAAATCAACGAGGTTAATGTTCTGAAGTTACACTTGTGCAAGTAAGACATTGGTTCTACAAGTAAGATTCTGGGAACGAAAATATCTGTCTACAAGTAAGATTCTAGGAATGAAAATATCAAGAGACAAGACTGGAGAGCTGCTAACCATTACACAAAGCGACCATCTTGATAAATTAGTCAAGAAGTTTGACTTAGAGAAGGGAAAAACAGTTTATGTTCCCTTAGCACAACAGTTCAAATGATCAAAGTCATAGTCACTAAAAACAGATCAGGATGTAGAAGAAATGAGCAAAATTTCATACTCAAATGCATTAGGGAGTTCGATGTACGAAATCCGATATTGCACAAGCTATGAGTGTACTAAGCTGTTTTATGAGTAATCCCGACAAACCACATTGAGAAGTGATGTGATCATAATGGACTCCAAGCTCTAAGACTCAACTTACACCAACAAAGAAGAAGAGCTAGAAGAAAGACACTCAAAGATAAGAAGACTTCATTGGATCGAGCAACAAATATTTCCATCTTGAAGTTCCATGAACAACCAAACAAGCRGTCGCGTTGTTGGGAACTGGAAAGCCCCTCAAAGTGTAATAAGGAGGCATGACGGCCAGGCATCTGCTCATACGACCACATTGATGAGGGGACACGTGCTTGTCGTTGTTTC
Organism: Momordica charantia; assembly: GCF_001995035.1. The sequence goes on from NW_019104713.1 coordinate 51,153, forward strand.
ACTAGCGGTCACGTCCCTCGTGCGTAGAGCGAAGCGGTGGAGGCGGCAATTGCAATTCTGGGCGTCTGTTGGGATCTGGAACGATGCTTGGCAGGGCCTTTTAAATTCTGTTTTTAAGGGGAGGGCGATGACTATTCACTTCACCTCCCTCGATCTTTGTTCATATTGGTTTTCTCGAATTTCGGCCCAGCCATGGCTGCTTGTAGAAACGCTCCTCATGCTGGCAACCGTCCCTCGGTGGCTCACGTTCCTTCAATCCYGATGGAGGAAGACCTACAAGATATTCAGTCTACCACTGCATCCCCGCCTACATCCCAATGCACTTGCCAGCGAGAGATAAGAGGATCGACACCCCTCCTCCGGGATGGGTGAGTTTTTATCCTTAGATGTTTAGTAATGGGGTAAGACTCTCACTCTCATTGTTTGCTCAAGCTTTTTTGTCCCTTGCCTAGGTCGTGCTGGTGTAGCTTGCCCCCAATTCTTGGGAATGATGTTGGCTCTGGCCATTATCTGGCTGGAGTTCAACGGAGAGGAGCAGATACCGTAGGCTTACTGACTGCCTTAACAATGCTAAAGTCGATCGTCGGCTTCTCAGGACTTTACAGCCTCAACTCTTGCTATTGGGAAATATTCAGATCCCTACCTCAAACAAACACTGGAAGGATCGGTGGTTCTTCGTTGGCAGGACCTAGCTGGCTGCTTGTGAGCCAGTCTGCAGGAGCATTCCTAATCATTTTAGAGAAAATGGTAAGTTCGTCGTTTCTCTCCTTCTTCTGATTTCGTTTGTGTGTGCACACCCTTAATAACCACTTTTTCTCTCACTCAACGGTGTCAGTCGGGGTCCCACCTCTTTTTTTTGAGTCCTTGTCGATACTTCAGACGATTCAAGGGCTTCCTACTGCCGATCGGGCTCCCTCGGTTATCATCACAAACGACAAACTAGCCCTCCATCACCTTTCCGAAAACACAGTGGGTCCGGTCCGAGGTTGCCACTGATTCTCTGATCAGGCTGAACCGTCGACGAGTAATATTTTCTAACTGCGCTCTTTGTGAGAAAAGGACAATTGAATGGAATGAGTTTTCCAAGTATCAATCCACAAGGACAATTAAAGCCTTTTTAATGAAAATGATGTTGATCGGCAAATTTTCAATTGATTTTGGGGTAACAAATACCAAGAATGATGTTGGTTTTGGTATTTAAAAACTCAATGGAATAAACCTAGCCCAGTTACTTCGAATTAGCTAAAAATACACAACGTTTTTCCAACTAGGCGTCAGGTGCCTCTCTATATTTTTCATCGGTTTTGCTTCGCCATCTTCTTATGTTTAAGTAATTTTGAAGGTAGAAATTCATTATTAGAAAAAGTGAACTTAATTTAAYAAAAACCAATCGTAACCTTAGGTCGAGGTTCTATGTCTAGGCTACTCGAGCGAAATCTTTACGTTTAAAGTATTTATTTCCAAAGTTAAATCAATTAATGTTGTGGAAATATATCAATCTTTTCAGATTTGATGCATGGTCATTAAGTGGACAAATAAATTTTTAACTTTATAAAACAACCTTAAGTGATAAAAGAAGAGAAAAACACCTTTTGACTTGTTCGATTTTTAAAAACCTGAGCTAATCATCCATAATCGGGCTTGGGAAAATAAATTTAGCTCATAACTTTAGAGAAATAATAGAATTGAACATTGTTATAAATGGAAGACATGATGTAAGAAGAGTAAAATAAAAACAAGCTGCAAATAAGAAGTTTGTAACCTGAATGACCCTTACCCTTTCTCTTTCAAGGTTCGGGGAGCAATGCTTAGTTGATTCCACAAAATTGTGTGATTACAAGCTTTGTAAAGAATAAGAATGGAGATGTAACAACAATAAATTTGCTGGAATTACTTTGAAAAGAATCCAAAACTTACAATTAGAAGTAACAAGCTGGAAAAATAGAGTTCAACTTAAATAATGACTTGGAAAGACTAAGTTTTTTAAGATAAACATGACAATCTAAATTAAAGAACCAAGAAAACAAAAGAAGCTGAGAACAAATGTAGAATGCTTGAAATGATCATTTGGATGATGAATGGAGTGAGAGAGATTGCTGATTTTATAGGGCTTCAAGACGGTTAGGAAGTTGAGTAATTCAAGGAGAGCCACCCTTTCAAAACCTCTCCAACTTAATTTATTGGTTGAATTGGCTCTTCTCTTGCATGGAAGACACGTAGAGGGGCTGGGAGAAAATTTCAAGCACACCAAAACTTGTGTTTCACATTAAGGATAATTTTGGTATTAGGCAAGGCACCAAGTGCCTAGTACAAAAAAAAATTCTTGCACAAAATCGTAATTTCTGTTAGAAATCAACTTTAAATGATAGAAAAATGTCATATATGCACGTATAACCTAAGATAACTCATAAATAAAGGTTTTGGACACTGAACTAAGCTTAAAACACGGTTTTTGAGTGTAAAATGATAGAAAACAACACCTAACTATTTCTTTTTTACCCTTGTAAACAAGGAGAATCAGAAGCCTCAAACTTTGGCTTTTTGCTTGTCTCAAAGAAAACTTAACAATTTTATATCACTTAAATCACATGCAACAACCATAAGCACTGTCAAATATAAGGATAGACTAGACTTTTTTTTT
>NW_019104713.1:53833-72757 GCF_001995035.1 Momordica charantia
TTTTCCAAATGGTCTCTTAGGAAAGATCATCAAAACATTATCCTCTTCATATCTTCAAAAGCCAACTTACCATAAGCCAACAAAGTTCAAAACAATAAAAAGTTTCTTAAAATCTGTTCCATTCTAAAAAACATGAAAACTTTTTAGCAACATTAAAGAATATGCACGCTTCCTTTTTCACTTAAGACTTTTACATTAAAATGAATGGCTACTAGCCTCATGGGATCGTGATTCTCTCCACAGCTTTGTAGAGGCCTTTTAGGTAACAACATGTTATAACATATCTACGGTGGGTTGCACGATGTTACGCTAGACCCAATTGCTACCCTCGATGCTACTTATCCCACTCGACCTAAGCGACAATGAGTGTCTACAGTGATGCAAGTAAGATACTAGGAATGAAAATATCAAGAGACAGGGGATGTAAGGTTGCTAATCGTTACACAAAGTAGCTATCTTCATAAAATCGTCCAGAAGTTCGACTTAGATAAGGCAAAAATAGTTTATGTTCCCTTACCACAACAYTTAAGATTATCAAAGTCGCAATCACCAAAAACATATCAAGAAGTGGAAAAAATGAGCGAAATTCCATAGTCAAATGCAGTAGGGAGTTTGATGTATGAAATGACTTGTACGAGACCGAATATTACACAAGATATGAGTGTAACAAGCCGTTATATGAGCAATCCCTACAAAGCTCATTAGGAAGTCACCAAGTGGATTATCAGATTTATCAAAGGTAGTTTAAATCACTGTTTGATATATATACACAAAGGATGAATCAAACCTAACTGGATTGGTAGGCCATGTTGATTCGGATTTTGCAACTAATTTAGACAAAAGGATATCAAGTACTACTGGTTATGTCTTCACTATTTTTGAAAAACACTATGACCTAAAAATCCTCACTCCAATCAGTGATTCCTCTTTCAATCACAGAGTCTGAATACATAGCCTTGACAGATTTTGTGAAGGAGGTTACATGGTTAAAGGGCTTAGTTATTGAAATGATGGGAGATATATSAGTTCTAACAATTCATAGTGACAGCCAAAGTGCTTTATCGTATTAAACACATAGATGTTAACTACCACAATCTAAGGCAAGTGGTAATTAATAAGACCATCAAGTTAGAGAAAATTCCCTCAGCAGTACCCCAGCTCATATATTAACAAAACTACTGTCAGACTCATAATAAAGTACCTATGTAACCTACGGAAAGTAGGCGTTGGCTGAAATTTGAAGCATTCAACAAATATACGAGCTAGGGAGCTTGAGATAAAGTTTTCACATTGATATATTTTGGTCAAGAGGGTGATTCGTGAAATACTTTTTCCCTTATATATCATTGTCCTATATGAGTTGGAAACATCTTACGAACTAATTCAGTTAGTTTCTTAGCATGAGTTATTCTCTAGACTTTATAAATCCAAATGTTAGTAATATCTATTATGTAAGATAGATTTTCAAAAGAACTTAGTGTTGGGTTTTATGCCCTTAACTCGTGGCTTGTAATTGTAAAACAAATATTTATTCAATAAAATTGTTATTGAAGTTTCTTTTAGAATTGCATTAACCCAAATCCAATAAACTAACATCCAAGGTTATGTCATGTAATTGAAACAATATATAACTGATATACAATATATATTTAATATACAAGGTATATATTTGATATATAGTATATAATTAATATATAGTATATATTCGCTTTACAGATGGATAATGTTCCAGTAATAATCTAAAAGGTCTATAGTATATGGGTAAGGTTGGGTACCTTATCTTGGTAACACTATGGATACAACCCACTTTGTAATAGTTACAATCGACTTAATCCAAATTGTTCACGTGAAGCATGCGAGTGATGGTATCCTACGCAACGAGTTTGTATAAGACCAGACCGTGAAATAATTAATCTTTAGTTATAACACCGTTAACTAATAGATTATTATTTCATAGGAAGACTAGGTAACTGAACCTCAATCCTTAGTGAGTTATAGATTCCTGCCTATAAGGGATCGTCTTTTAATTTGTATGAGTGAGAGTGGCCCGAGCCACCTACTCAATATTCTCACCATTTTGAGGATGAGACCGAGTGAGGTGTTGAGAACATAACTATATAAGATGAAATTCACTCCTTCCGACTTTAGGGTAAGTACATAAAAATTAAACTATATGTTATGAAAGAAATATTTGAATAAGATTCAAATAATAATTAATATGAATTGGATTCATATTAAAACTATAGGTTAAAATAAATGTGCATAAGATGCACATTAAAACTATAGGTTATATAAGAGAGATGCATTTGAATATGATTCAAATATATGGTTTTAATTCAAATAATGTGTGAATATTCTCTAGAATGAGAGATATCCTCTGTCTCTGACAGCTCAATCGGAATCCTGCATTCCAGTTGTCTTCTCCACACAATGTCGGCCTCAAATTTGTTGGAGGAATGGAAGAATCTCAAGCTAACCTCTAATGAGGAGGAGACTATTGTAGATGTGGACACTACAACCTCTGTGGAGGTAAATTCAAAACTCTATCTAAGTTTAATTGGCAAAATTTTTCTCAAAAGACATATCTCTTGCCCTGTGTTGAAGAATACTCTGAGGAATGCATGGAAGATGGATATCAACTCTTTTGATGTAGCAAACATTGGTTGGAATATACTTCTCTCAGACAGACACAGAATTCTTGTCTGCGGTCCATGGAGTTTTGACAAATCATTGATTATTATTATCAAACCTGCCTCTACGATTCGTCTTTCTAATAAAAATTTACAAAGTTATCTATTTGGGTTCATTTCTATGATCTTCCTCTAGCTTGTAGGACTAAAGCAATGGTCATTCGTCTTGGTAATGTATTGGGCAGTTTTGAAGAAGCTGACTGTGATGTAATGAGGTTGATCTCTGTTGGGGATCCAGCTTGCGGGTCCGAATTGCTATTGATATTGGAAAATCTATAAGACGTGGAATAAAGCTCAACCTTGATGGTCCTATTGGGGGAGTTTGGATTCCTATAAATATGAACGCCTCCCTGATTTTTGTTTCCATTGTGGTAAGGTGGATCATGTTCTTAAAGATTGCAAGCTATGCTTTAATGATACAGGAAACTTGTTCTCTCGCAAAAACCATCCCCACGGGCTGTGGCTACGCTATCAAGGTCCTTTAAAACTTGTTTCACTTGGTATGAAACAACAATTTGATGTTCCCCAAAGTAATTTGGTTAGTAAGTCAGCTTCAACATCCACTCCTTCTCGTGGAGTTTCAGCTCTGTAGGAATCTTCTCCGCAAGCAGTCCCGCCGACAAACAGCACAGCTCCGACGTYAGTTACGGTACTCCTAAATATTTCGACRGTTTCAAATTCAGGAATCTTTAATTCCAAGGAGACTTTTATGGCAGGAATTAATACCCCACCTTTGGAGCTTGATTTGTTGAAGGAATTAAAGGCAAAATATGCTGTTACTAATCAAGGGAAAGATCATATTTTGATAGAAGAGAATATTCCAGCTATCCAGTCACTAAGTGACCAGGCACATTTATTATCAAATCCCTCAATTACCAAAATGGATCTCAATGGATCTCAGCCCAAATTTCTCTGGTAATCTACGAAAATGGAAGCAAAAAGCAATAGTGGGACCATCGCAACCTACAGCCCAGCCCAAGAATTTAATCATTTTTGGCCCAAAGAGGAATGCTACTTTCATAGGCAATTCTTCRACTCTGAAGAAACAGAAATTATCAGAAGACCCGCCTATGGCCATTCCATTGCCACCTATTGAATCGGCGTAGACTGCTTGTAGTCTCGCCGAGCACCATGAAAATTATCTGTTGGAATGTCTGAGGTTTGGGGGACCCTTGAGCAGTCAAAGTATTACGTGATTTCTTATTTCATGAAAACCCTCAAGTCCTTTACCTTRTTGAAACAAAATGTTCTGAGCAAGTCACTAATAAATTAAAGGTCTCGCTCAATTTTCATGGCTGTTTTACTGTCAATTGCCGAGGTTTAAGTGGCGGATTATGTTTACTTTGGAAAGATGATATTGATATAACCATTTGTTCCTACTCTCCTCATCATATTGATTGCTCAATCTTATTCGCCTCTATATCTTGGCGTCTCACAGGTTTTTATGGCCATTCAGTTTCTCATCATCGTCACTTTACTTGGGAACTTCTGTGCAGGATTTATGACCAAGATTATTTGCCTTGGCTAATTGGTGGAGACTTTAATTCCCTTTTATAGAGCCATGAAAGTTCTTATATGTCTCTGTATGATCAAGCAAATATTTCAGCCTTCTGCGAAATACTGGATCAATGTTTTTTTAAAGGATATGGGTTTCCAGGGAGGTCAATATACTAGGTGTAACAATCATACTGCCAGTGGCCAACTATGGAAGCGTTTGGACAGATATGTGTGTAACGAGGCCTTTAACTCTCATTTTCCAAAAGCTTATGTTGCCCACCTCAATTGGTTTAAATCATATCATTGAGCAATCGCTTTATTTGTCCCTACTATTGGTGCAATTAGGGAAAAAAGGTCTTTTAAGCCTTTCCGGTTTGAGGAATGTTGGACCATAAACCAGGAATGTGAGAAAATTATTTATGATATTGGATGTTGGTCAGCCACAAATTTCATGATAATTCATTCTCTTCAGGACGATCTAGCAGGACTGATTGAATTGAAGGAAATTTATTGGAAGCAACGGTCCAGGGAGAATTGGCTAAAATGGGGCGATGGAAACACTAAATGGTTTCATAAGAAAGCCTCTATGAGACAAGCCTGTAACTCTATAAATGGTATTGAGCGTACCGATGGCAACTGGACTGAGAATTTGGGCGAAATAGAGAGAAGTTTAGTTGAGCACTTTAGCAACATGTTTACCTCATCTACTTCTTCATCTCCAGATATTGATTCCATTATGGACCTCGTTCCCACTTCAATATCTCTAGAGATTAGTGCTAGGCTTTTAATGCCTTACACACAAGAGGAGATTCAGATTGCTGTTAAACAGATACTTCCTACAAAATCTCCGGGTCGTGATGGTTTCCCTCCACTATTTTATCAAACCTACTGGAATATTGTAGGTGCAAAGGCCACTGAAGCCTGCCTTAACGTTCTCAATAACAATCTGGAGATCAAAAGCTGGAACAACACATACATTGTCCTTATCCCCAAGGTGAAGCATCCAAGGTCAGTTTCTGACTTCTGCCCAATTAGTCTCTGTAATGTGTCATACAAAATAATCTCTATCAATTGCAAACCGCCATAAGAATGTAATTGGTTTGGTTATTTCGGATGCCGAGTCAGCGTTTGTCCCAAATAGGGTAATTAATGAYAATGTTATAATTGGTCATGAATGCCTCCATACTGTCAAAAATTGACGCTCAGGTTTGAATGATATAGCTACCCTTAAGCTTGACCTTAGTCTGACTTTTGACCGTGTGGAGTGGGGTTACCTAGAAAAGATTATGAGAAAAATGAGGTTTGATGACAGATGAATTGATTCTATTATGAATTGTATCACTATAGTTTCATTCTCTATTCTTATTAATGGCTCTCTGTGTGGATCTTTCAGTTCTTCCAGAGGAGTTCAACAAAGAGACCCACTCTCCCCATATCTTTTTCTCCTTTATGCTGAGGGACTATCTGCCTTAATTCATAATAGCAATCGTTTGGGAAGGTTAACAGGTGTTCACTTTGGACCTTTTAGTCCAAGCATTTCTCACCTTCAATTCGCTAATGATAGCCTTATCTTTCTTAAATCAACAGAAGCTGAATGTCTAGCCATTAAAAATATCTTGGAGAGTTATGGAAGGGCTTCAGGTTAGTGCATTAATTTTTCAAAATCTGTTAATATGTTTTCCCCTCATGTTCATCCGGAGTGACAGATTTACCTTCAAAACATCTTCAAAGTAAATCTGGTTGATGATTKTGGTCCATATCTTGGTCTTCCTTCCCATTTCTCTCGAAGGAAGGGCCTAGATTGGAGTTTTCTAAAAGATAAGATTTGGAAAGTTATGCAAGGATGGAAACGCAACTTTTTCTCCATGGGTGGACAAGAGGTTCTCATAAAAAGTGTTGGTCAGGTTATCCCAACTTATGCGATGAGCGTCTTTAGGCTTCCAAAAGGTTTCTGCATGAAGTTTCCCAAATATTTGCTCGTTTTTGGTGGGGAACATCAAAAAGTACAAAGAAACTCCACCGAATGAGTTGGGAGAGAATGTGCTTTCCTAAAAAGTTAGGGGGCCTTAATTTCAGGGATTTGGAAGGTTTTAACCAGGCATTGGTGGCTAAATAGGTCTGGTGCGTTCTACAAAACCCAAATCTCCTTGTTTCCAAAGTTTTAAAAGCCAATACTTCCATGACTCGTCAGTGCTCCAGGCGACTCCTATCAGAAATCAATCCTATTTCTGGCACGGTTTCATTTGGGGGCGARACCTTCTAACCAAAGGGTTGCGTACTAGAATTGGCAATCGATTGAATATTAATGTATTCATAGATCCCTGGATTTCCACAACCTTATTCCTTTCGTCCTATCACAGCTCCCTTTGGTCCTCATGATTTTAAAGTGGCAGATCTTATCAATACTCAAGGAGAATGGGACGTCCATCTAGTCTCTAACTCTTTCTGTGAGGAAGATAGAGATCTTATTCTTTCGTTGCCCATTAGTCCTTACAACTTAATTGATTCTTGGATATGACATTTTGACAACAAATGACATTATAGTGTTACAAGTGGTTATAAACTCTATATTCCTCAGAAGTGCAGGGGTGTATCTACAAGTACTGGTTCTCGGGGCTATAATTGGAAGACTATTTGGGAGTTAAAGGTTTCATAAAAATTAAATTATTCTTATGGAAGGCAGGTCATGATCATATCCCAACAACTCAAAATCTTAGCAAAAGAGGAATTGATGTGGTACCTGAATGTTTCTATTGTGCTAAGCTGGAAAGTACATCTCACGCTGTTTTCTTCTGTAAAAAGGCCAGACAAATATGGAACCTGATGTTTCCCTCTCTTCAATTCACCTATGAACAGAAATCTTAGTTTTATAGATATTTGGATGCATCTAAATGATAAACTAAATCCAGAAGAAAAGATCTTGCAGCCTTTACCTGTTGGGCAATTTGGTGTAATCGAAATACTTTGGTCCATGGATCAACAGTTTCCAATCCTGCTCTAAAGAGTTCTTGGATCAATACTTATTTTCAGAGTTACACACATGCTCAGGCAAATAAGGGAACCTTACCTCAGCGGAGATCAGACTCTTTTCCACCCCGTCATTGGCTTCCTCCTTCCGGCTCAGATGTGAAGGTGAATTCTGATGCAGCTTGCTGTTCTACATTAACTGGATTAGGTTTTATTATSAAAGACCATTCGGGCGATTTGATGGTGGCGARATCCATTTTTCTACCGCTATCGTTGACCCCCCTTTTGGCTGAAATCAGAGGAATTTTGGAAGCCCTTAAGCTTGCTTGTTCGAGGAATTACCGTCACCTGGTTATGGAATCCGTTTGCCAAGAGGCTATTCGCCCGATCAAAGGAAATTTTCACACTCTAAGAGACGAATTGAATTGGATTTTGGAAATTCGTTCGCTTGCCATAGTCTTCGAATCCATTTCTTTCATTCATGCTCCCCATTCTTGTAATGTTAGTGTGCACTTCTTAGCCAAATGGGGAATTTCTGCCTCTACCACGTGTTTATGGCAATCTTTTTTCTCCACTTGGTTAATGGATCTTGTAAAAGGGATTCCCATTCAACCGCTGGCCTGGTGACTTAATTTAATATATCTTTCTTCAAAAAAAAAGTATGGTTTTAATTAAATATGTGATATTTAATTAAAGATAAATAGTTAAACGTTCATTATTTACTTAATTAATTTTTGAATTTATTTAATTAATTAATAATTAATAATTAAATTTATTAATTAAAATACAGTCCCGTGCAAATTTGCAGGGGAGTGGGGAGTTATAACGTGGGGCAACTCCTCATTCACAACAGGTAGAAACCAATTCTTTAACTACTTCTGTGGTTTTTCACAAGTCCCCCCCACAAACAATAAAGATAATTCCCTTGTTTTAAAATTTGGTTCCCACCATACCGGTTCTCGCCTAGAGGATAACAAGGAAGACTTGATGGCATCAATTAGTTTTAATCATGAAGAAAAGTTCTTCAAAGGTAATATCACTTTCTCTATTTTTTTGTTTATGTGTTCTTAAATTTCAAAGGAAATCGAACAAAAGCGTTAATTCGCTTCCACGGCGGGATTCCATCCCTTCACTTAGTTATAGAAAGAAACGAGAACACAAGGTGTATACCTCCGATTGTACTGCTTTTTGTATTCTTCCAGCCTATTTTGATAAAATCCTTAGCTCACCTAGTAAAGTGGATGTAGACCAAGTAAACCTTGGTCGAACCACTATAATTGATCTTGTCATCTCTTCATGCATAAATTAATTTTTCGGTGCCATTACCCCAAAAAACCCTACATTAGCAGTTCGGGTGGAATCAGACATGTGTAATAGGGGTGTAAGGAAAAATCGATAAAATTGATAATACCGACCAAATCGACTATCGATTTTCTGTGTTGATTCAATCAAATATATAAACTGAACATAAACAATCGGAATCGAGTTTAGCTGAACAAACCGATTAAAAATTAAACCGACCGATAATGCAAGGTTTGCTTCCTTTTTTTTATGTTCATGAAAAACTGAACCATGGCCCATGTCCTTTGTGTCGCCACGAGTTTACGACGTGGAGCGATCGACTTTCTTCCTCAGATGAGAAAAATGGAGTCGCCACCAGTCTTTATTTATAGGGTATGATTGGCCACCCAAATGCATGGATAAGTTGGTATGCATGAAAAAGATATGGGTTCGGGGGTCTTTTGTGTATAGGGAAGGTATTAGCATCCCACAACACTCGTTCAATGAACGATAATTTATTTTTTATATAATTTTGAAGAATGAACGATAATTTATTTTTTATATAATTTTGAAAAAAATGACCTTCAAAGAAAAGAATTTTATTTTTAAATGTCCCACGTTTTATTGATCATTATTCATAAGGTAAATAATGAACAATAATTAAGAGTGACCTAAAGTCATTAAGAAAATTTGTTTATTTGAATTTAATTCRGCCTCCCAAAATAAATTCATCACCTCAAGAGTATTACGGAATCGACCTTTCGAACTCCTCAATTTCCCTCATAGAAACTTTTTAGGAAAAATATTAATGACAAAGATTTGATTTGTTATTTTTTAGAAATATTGTAAATGCTTTTAAAAGTCTTGAAATTTTAAGGAGTAAACGTATTTATAAAAGATATTTTCTTCGGTAAATTTTTTTTTTCAAACCATATTGATTGAAATTACACATGTTTTTAGGAAACATATTAAAAATGAAATCTTGGCCTCTTGAGATATCTTTACCCTCAAGAATCCGAGAACATCGGCCTCCCGAACATTTCAACGTTCCATCGTTGGGGCTTTCGTTTACCAAATTTTTAATTGAAGATATTTAATAAAATTAATACAAATAACACTTATTGTACAATATTATATACTTTTTTCAAATATCATACATGTAATCAAAATAAACATGTTAAAAAGATAATCAATAAAATCACATGTTACAAATAGTTCAAGCAACCATAATAGTTCAAGCAACCATGATATGAAATTAGCAATAGAGATAAAAGAAGAACAAGGCAAAATAAAATAAGGGAAGAAACATATCCCTATAATAATGTCGAAAGAATTAAACTTGCGCTTGGAACATAGGTTGGCAAAACAATATATGAGGAAGTTTTTTTTTTTAACAAAATATATGAGGAAGTTTATCAATCTACTTTATTCGATAACAACATGGAACACTTACTATCTTGAGAACAAAACTCCGGTTTTTGCCTTCTTATTCAAATGTGTCGCAAGTCAAATGATGAAGAGGAAAGTTGTGGTGAAAATAGTCATAGAGCAAACATGTGATAGATTGTGAGGAACGAGTAGGAGGTGGTGATAGAGAATTTGTGGGCAACGATAATGTAACGAGTCAAGATAAAAAAAAACAAAAGGAGGCAAACCTTGAGAGAGAGCAAAAAATGAGAGTATTAGCCTTTCTTTGTGATGTGTTTCTCCGTTTCCCTAAACSTAAACCAATATCACCTATTTATAGTGTTTCAAAATCCTAATTTTCAAATGAAAAAGATATTTTCATTCATTACACAATCAATCAAATCTTATGATTTTATTTCAAATTTTGATTTTTGACCCAAATTATACTAAATCAGAAGTAAAACTTTTCCGTATGAGTAAGATTTTATTTTATTTTTATTGAAATATTTTATTTTGAGAAAATATGGAAATTCACATTTAAGCCAAAAAATCTTTTTGATTTTATTACTTTTTGATTTTATTTAAATGATTTGATTTTGAAAATGAAATCAATATTGAAATCAAATACTTTTTTATATTATTTATATTTTTTTTTGATAAAACACATGCGACAAGCTACTGTTGTACGTACTTAGCTGTGACCAAAACAGCAGTCAGTACGGCCCTCATCAAGGAAGAAGATGGCAAGTAGCACCTGATGTATTATACCAGCAAATCATTGACGAATGCCGAGACGAGGTACCCTTGCATCGAGAAGCTAGCCTTAGCCCTCGTGACCTTAGCTCGACAATTAAGGCCTTATTTCTAGGCGCATCATGTTACGGTGCCCACAAATTTCCCACTAAGACAGGTTTTCGATAAGCCTGAGACTTCATGCCGTTTGATGAAGTGGGCACTGGAACTCAACGAGTACGACACTGGATTCGAACCTATAACCGCCATTAAAGGACAAGCAGCTGCAAACTTCATAGCCGAGCTAAACCCTTACTGACCTGGGACCAGCGTCAAGGACCAGTGGACCCTATACGTCGATGGTTCTTCAAATGAAAAAGACAATGGGGTCGGAGTGCTCCAGCTCAAACCAGGAGAGCTTCTGCTTTGAGTACGCTCCAAGATTTAGCTTCCGAGCCTCTAACAATGAAGCTGAGTACGAGGCATTGATTGCTGGTCTAAGGGATGTGAGCCAATCACCTCATCATCCTTAGTGATTCGCAGCTCATAGTCACAAAATCAATGAGGAATATCAGGCAAAACATAATCGAATGGAGCGGTACCTTAGTAAGGCTAGGGAACTCCTCAGCCAGTTCAAAGAATATGTAATCTAGCACGTTCCARGGTCGAAAAATTCCAACGCGGACGCGCTAGCCCGGCTCGCTTCAGCATACGAAATCGACCTACCGCGATTTGTCCCGATCGAAGATCTGAATGAGCCGTCCATAGGTCGAGCCGAGCTGATGGATATCCAGCCTGCCTCCCCTACGTGGATGGACCCAATCAAAGATTATCTCAACGGAAAGATACCAGAGGACCGGGCCGAGGCAAGGAAACTCGGATGCCAAGTTGCCTACTATGTCTTGCAATAAGGAAAGCTATATAAAAGGGGCTTCTCTCTCTCCCTCTTGAAATGCCTCGACCAGGACGAAGTGAACTACGTGATGAGAGAAGTTCATGAAAGGATCTGCGGAAATCATTCCGGAGCTGGGTCCATGGCTTCATAGATAATTAGGCAAGGSTACTATTGGTCAAGCCTAGATCACGAGCAAAACAGTTCGTCAGGAAGTTTGACAAATGTCAGCGCTTTGCTAGTATATCGCACCGACCTCCATAATTCCTCACTCCTACCTCAAGCCCTGGCCCTTTGCTCAATGGAGCCTCGAATTGATTGGACCACTTCCAATCGGGAAGAGTTGGATCAACCATGCGATAGTGGCAGCAGACTATATCACCAAATAGGTCGACGTAGAGTCGTTAGCGAAAATTACCGAAAAGAATGTGACGAGCTTTGTCTGGAAGAACATTGTTTGTCGATTTGGCATTCCTTATGCCTTGATAATGGAAAACGGGAAGTAGTTCGACAATGCACGGTTTAACAAGTTTTGCGAAGAGCTCGACATCAAACACTTCAGCTTGTCTCTGGCCCACCCCCAAGCCATTGGGCAGGTGGAAGCCATGAACAAGATTATAAAGCGAGGTCTGACATGAAGTTGGAAACCTTGAAGGGTCGTTGGGCCGAAGACCTTCTAGAAGTGCTCTAGTTGTACCTAACCACGACTCGGAGATCAACAGGCAAGTAGTGATATCGAAATTGAGCGTGAGAAGGTGATTCAATGCTCAGCTCAGATCACACTTCTCATTAATTAGCTGCATGGTCTAAATGCGTGCTAATATGCATCATGGGCCAGACAAGTTATTACGGATTGGGTTAACTGTCAAAGTACACGTACTTAAAGAAAAACGGAACAACAAAATCATTTTTATTAATGACAAATTTTGACTAAGGCCTTGAAGCCTCAAGTGGTATAAAAGTGGGCCGAGGCATAGACACCTTCGACCCTGCGGAATTTGCAACAAAAAATACATGAACAGAAGCTAGCAGATTGCCTTCAAGCACCCTCGTCAGCCACTTGTTGTTCAGCTCGAACCACCCCTAGATCCTCCACTAGGGCCTCAACCTCGGCTTCTTCCATAGCCACCTTAAAGGCTGTATAAGTGGGAGCCAAGTACAGTTCGAGCGCTAGCTTTTTCACCTCAGCCACAACGATATCGAAGCTTTTGTCAACAAGGTCCCTCACTAAATCATCAAAGTTCAGAAGCTTTTTCATTGCTGACTCCAGGAAGTCGAAATCCTTCAGTTTGACCTCACGGTCAGCTTTCTCTACTACCCGTTCAGTTGCCTCCTTCTCAGCTCGTTCTTCGCTTTTTGGGCTCTTATCTCCATAGCCCTGATTCGGCTCGAGCCCGAATAAGGAGGCTCTCAAGAGAAGCATTGTTCTTTATGGTCACCTCCATCTCCTTCTCAACTTTTTGCATCTCGACCTTCAGCTTCTCAGTCTGCCAGGTAGCTTCTGATTCCGGAGTGAAGCTGGCCTTGCGCGCTGTCAGTTCCTGGCTCACGATGRTCCGGTCACGGTAGGCTATGAAGTGTGGCTGAGCCATCTGATCGATGAGGCCTTGAAGATAGTCCCCAGGCTTCTCGTAGAACCAGTCTTCACAGTCTTGTAGAATCCGAGTCGCCTCGCGAACAGACTCCCTTGTGAAGCTCGCCTTGAAGGGGTATGAGAAATCCTTCGTGGGGATGGAGATAGGCCGAATTTCATCTCTGAAGTGGATGCCGATAGGCTTAGGAGGAGAGTAAGACAAAGCCTCATTCAAGCGCTTCCCTTTCGGATCGGCAGATGATGAGCCTTTGCGTTGGGAGAAAGGCAGTACTGTTTGCAACGGGTCAGCTCGGATAGCACGCGAAGTTTCTTCGGACTCGCGCGCAGCCCTGTCTGACTTCCCCCATTTCTGCAAAGTTTCACCGCGGTTCATTGAGTTGTACAACTTGGACACCATTCTATCAAGACGAGCAACACAGTCTGGTTTGAGCTGAGCAAGTCCACAGAGATGCATGTTCACTTTGTCTAAAATGTCTTCCTACTAGAGCTGGTCTAGCCGTTTGATTCTTTCCTTTATTCCCAAGGAATATTCGCTAATCCAAGGCGGAGTCCGAGGTAAAGCTGTGAAACAAATAACATAGTCAAACATAAGGGAGTGACCCGAAGCATAAAAACTCGACCTATAGAGACTTACCCACTTTCCCAAACTCCATGGGGACTTGATAGTATGGCCTCCCATCTCTGGTAGCCAACAATTCCCCTTAGACGAGGAGCCACTTTTCTCTCCAGAAATTGTTCGTAGATGGAGTATGAATGATTTTGGTAAAAGTGTTCCGAGCTGATATGTAATACCGACTCGAGTGTTCCTTATATGGTTTTATGAGGTGAGTTATAAAGAATTGGCCGACGTCTAGTAACAGGTCGGGTTCACCTGCACTG
The DNA here is from genome assembly GCF_001995035.1 of Momordica charantia. The sequence continues at coordinate 67,773 of NW_019104713.1, forward strand.
AAGCCCCATCATGTGTAGTACAACCCTAGCAAGGTAGCCCATCCATTGGACGCGAGCTGAGCTGGGGCCAAATTGGTAGCTGACAAGAATCGTTGGATGAAAGGGTGGAAGGAAAGACGAACCCCTCTCTTGAACATCTGAGGGTACATACTGACCCATCCAATGGGGGCATTATCCAAATGCTCACTGACGTGAAGAAGACGCATCCTAATATTTTATGGGATTTTATACATGTCTCTTAGTTCTTTAAGTTCATCCTCAGTATATTGGGATGGAGGTCCCTCTACGTGAGGARGTGGTTCTACATAAGGTTCACTCTGACCTGAACTATAAGGGCTCCCTATCGCTAATGAACTCTCTATTTCAACCTCAGCCCTAGAAGGTCCTGCGATGCCGTCTTCCTGATCTGCGCAGGGCCTCAGTATGATTCTCCCTGACTCTGAGRACAACTGACTCATAACTGAAAGGTGAAAGAAAAGAAGAGCGAACTAACATAAATGGTTACTGAACCGAAGGCACCGCAGGAGTAGAAAAGTGAAAGGATTTGAGAGGAAATTTTGTTTCTTCAAAATGAGAAAATGACAAAGTGAGGTCTTGTATTTATATTAAACCTTGGGGTCATCCCAATCTTTTGATAGAATAAAATCTAACGGTGCAAGATAAATCTCTCCAAAAATAGCTAAGCATGACGTCAGCTCGACCTTTCGCATTCTGATCGTTTGGGTGAATCTGGGTTAGCTTACACTTTTCCTGATACATTGAGTTGGACCGACTGGGTCACTTCGGCACAGTGGGGGCCAATGTTGGAAGTGATTTCTCAACTCACACGTGGYATAAAGTAATTGGATCATATGAGGTGTACGTGTCTTATATTGCCAAAACGCAAGTTTCATTACCTCAGCCACGACTCTTATGTCTGAGCTGATCCATAGGAGTGGCCAAACCGACCTGTTTGTATTAAGCATCATTCCCTAAGTCTTTGGTTGAACCACTTACCTCACCTCGGCTCAGCCTCTTCACCGAAAAACTCTATGACAACACGTCGCATTTCACGGCAACCTTAAAGAGCCGTTGAGGCCTTGTCGGGGATTTTGTCTATAAATAGAATCATTTCGCTTCATTTTGAGGTACGCGAAAATTCGATTCTCTCTCGAGTTGATTCAGATATTCACTGACTTTAGCATCAGAGTGCTCACTCTGTTTTGCAGGTTTTCTGTGCAGTATTCGAGGCTCACTGTCCAGCTCATCTTAGTCGATCCGACGCTCGCGGAGTTGATCATTTTCCTGATCAAATAAAAAGTAATCAATCAAAATTATTTAGAAAGTAAAATAAACTTTTCATCTTGAGTTTTGGCCAAGTTTCTATTTAGCCTATGAAGTTCAAAAAGTGACACTTTAGTCCATGAATGTGAGAAATGGTTTTAAATTGATTAACGGAAAAATGATGTGATACGGTTAAGGTGACAATTTTTGATTGAGGTGACAAGTTTTATTAGTGCAAATAGAATCAGTGAAATAAAAAATAAATTAAAAAGATGTACAAATCCAATTTGTAGTGCAAACACACACAAAAATAAACTCACCAACAAAATGGTGGACTTTGCGGCAAATACGGTGACTTTGGGTGAAGGGTGTGTGATGTAGACAACTTGGATGTGACTCCAACGAGTGTCAAATGTTAGCACAACAGGTACTGGGGCTGCCAAAAGGTTTGGAATTTGTAGTGCAAACACACACAAAAATAAATTCACCAACAAAATGGTGGACTTTGCGGCAAATAGGGTGACTTTGGGTGAAGGGTGTGTGATGTATACAACTTGGATGGGGCTCCAACGAGTGTCAAATGTTAGCACAAAAGGTACTGGGGCTGCCAAAAGGTTTGGAATTCGTTGTAGGGGGCTGCTCTCTCAAAGAAAATTCTGGGGCTGCACAAAAGGACTCTCTCATGTGGCCCAGTGGGGGTGGCAGCTGTCTTCCTTCTTTTAGGCTGTCTAAATAGGTAAAAATAATCCAACAATAATTTTAAATCAAAATATAATCAGTGTTAGAATTATTTACCAAAAAAAATCGATTTGGACAAGATTTGGTGGCCCAAAATTTTCTCCAAAAACGTCCAGCTTCAAATTTGGAAAGCTTTCTACTTTGACACCTTCTTTTCTTTCACTGATAACTTCTGCTACAGACCATGGATAGCGGCGATCTATATGTCCCTGAAAATCTCTTTCAAAGACCTTTAATTTGGTATCTGATTTGACTATATTCAACACAAAGGTCAGTAAAATATGAATCGTCGAAGTTGGGACACTACTTCTTCGGCGGCTGTAGGATTTCCAGATTACACAGTGCTCGAAAAAGCGATAAATTCTAAACCACTAATAAAAAATTATCGATTATAGGCTCTATGGAAAGTTAACACATAGATCTTTCGAATGGCACCAGTTTCACTTAATTTGAATTTTTGAGCAAAAAGTTATGGATGTTTAAAATCGGCTCTGGGTTTATGCTCTCTGCAGGTTTCTCTCAAAATCTGGGGTTCGAAGAAAAATTGATAACTTTGGCTATATGGTAAGGATCAAAGTGAAACTTGGTTTGTTGGAAAGCTTTTGAGGTGAAAAACATAAACAAACAAGTTTTGGACACTTTAAGCAAATTTTCGAAATAAAAAATTCTTTGCAAGAATGATAGATTGAATGGCACGCGGAAGAACAAGAACAATAGAACTTCTTATGAGATTTTTTTTTGGGATAAAGGAATGTAAAGACAATGACAAGAATTTAAAGACAGAAAATAAACATATATCTCGGTCTAGAGCCTAAGCTTTGATACCAAATGATATGCGACAACCTAAGCGTATTGAGCTACTCGAGCCACAAGCTACTTGAATCGTATAATTGGTTCAACCCGAAAGGTCAAGGTTAGAGGGATTACCTTTGCAGTTGTTAYCTTAAGCAGACAGATGACTCACTATGCTCGAGTCCAGAAACACTCCACGAGTTTGATGACCAATCAAACAAGCATGCTCCGAGGGTTTCAAATACGAAGGCTTAAGTAACCACACAAAGTGATTTGAAATTTGAGAAGGGGTTTGCACAAGGCAATGAGAGAAACACTCAACTCTATTTATTCAATTCGAAAACTCTAGGGTGTGTAACAATACAGGGGTACAAGCCTATTTATAAGCCAATGCCCTTGGCCTTTAAGGAAAATAACAAAATTAAAAAGAAAATTACAATTGATAAATTCCTAAAATGTCTAAAACTTGGCTAAAGATGAAATTTAAATTTGATAAATAAAACAATAAATCAAAAGTAAATCCTAAATCAAATCTCCAAAAAATAAACCAAAATCATAAGGAAAGACATTCCTTATTTGGGAGGAGTTGGCGACAAGGTATGGCTCACGCACGCGGGCGTAGGCCTGRCACGGGCGGTGTGTCATGGTCATGCTCATCTAGTGCATCTCGCCCATGGCCACATGCCCATGATAGCCTATTCCCTCCTACTTTTATGTCATGTATTTAATTTTGCATGTCATGTACTTTTCATTGTACTTTTGGTGGCGAGTGACTCCTCGCCACTTTGCATGTTCACGCCTACCAAAGGCAAAATGCTTTATAATCTACCTTGGGGGTACACCTAGTCTCCTCCCTACATCGAGTTGTATTCTTGTCTTGCCGCTAATCTATTCTCTTGCATTCAAGCATACAACAAACTTTCCAAAAATTTCTTCAAACGTTTTCCAAACCTTTTTTCTTTAACCCCGTTTTCCAAAATTGTTTTCTCGAGAATGGGGGTGGAGGCTGCGATATATAGTCGTGGTACCGCCGACTATCCGTTTTTCGTTGGCTGACTTGCTTGTGGGCAAGAGCAAGTGTCGCACAATCGCTTTGTGAGTCCTTTGAAAAGTGCAATTGTGACAGTTGGTATCAGAGCCTAGTTGGCTCCTCGGATCGAGATCAGTAATCATGTTGGCACTGAAACAGTTGAATAAGACACATGTCGAACGACTCCTGGAAATTGAGGAACAGCTGTTGTTCTTGAGAAGTCCATGATCATGTTCGGTTCCTAGAAAACCGGCTAGAAGAGTTGGCTAGTAAGACCGATGTTATCGATGCGACAAATGCTCGAATTGATGCATTGCCAGTGAAAGAGTTGTTGGTTAGGGTTGAGACCCTAGAAAGTAAAGTCAGGAAAACGRCTAGTTTCGAGCGAGGGGACAGCTCGACGAGCTCTGTTTCTCATCTAGAGGAGCGTGTCGAAGAGTTAGACAGCTCTCAGAAGGTGATCATGTAAATGGTCAGTGATGTTTCCGACGACTTTCGAGCTGCTATAGAAGTCGTGTGGGTAGAAGTTGCAGAGATAAACACGAAGGTGAACCTCACCATGAGAGCGGTGGGAAACCAAGGCCCAGCAGGGGGCAATGTCCAGTTTAACAAGGTGAAGATTTCGGAGCCTAAGCTCTTCGACGGGGCTTGCGATGCCAAGGCCTTCGAGAACTTCATCTTTGATGTCGAACAGTACTTTCGAGCTACGAGTACCACGACAGAAGAAGCCAAGATCACTTTGGCAACCATGCATCTAGCTGAAGATGCAAAGCTTTCGTGGAGGTCCAAGTATATGGACATCYAAGAGGGACGATGTACTATAAACACATGGGATGAGTTGAAGAAAGCTYTCAGGGCGTAGTTTTTTCCAGAAAATGTTGAGATTCTAACGAGACGTAAACTGYAAGAGCTGCAACACACTGGGTATATSARAGACTACGTAAAGCAGTTTGTTGGACTGATGTTGGACATACGAGATATGTCAGAGAAAGACAAAGTCTTCTACTTCGTGGAAGGCTTGAAACCATGGGCCAAGTCCAAGTTGTACGACCAAGGGGTTCAAGACCTCGGCTCTGCTTATGCTGCGGCTGAACGTCTGTTTGATCTTCGTAACGAGCAGTCTCAAGATTACAGAAGGAACCAACCCTCATTGAGTAGTGGG
>NW_019104713.1:79520-96301 GCF_001995035.1 Momordica charantia
CAACGACTGGAGTGGGAGAGTCAGAGTCGAAAAGAGGATTCCTCACTTCTTTCTCTCATTCAAAACCGTGCATGAGACTTTCATCTCGCACGGCTCCTAAGCTAAGTGATAAAAGAAAGAAGAACTCTCCTTCCTTTTGCCGCATTTCGCTCAAAGGGTTGAAGGGAGATAGTGCATCAAGCTGTTCGCAAGGGCCAACTTTATCCTCTTCCCCAGGGATCCCAGATGAGGGAACCCTAAGAGAGCCGCTGACTCCAACTACCGTCCATGTACGATCCATACTAGATCTGACCAACTGCCCATCCTACCTCCTCTACGTTCTTGACAGCYCATCTTTGTCTCAGTAGAGTCTTTCAGTGCGTGCGAGTGTCCTATGCGCATGGCAAGRCATACTTGTGCTATAGGTTTCTTACTTGGTTGTACTTCGATGAGACACCGATGTTGGATCTTGATGTCTTCATTTCCTTCTTCTTGTATGGAGCCAATATAGTTTTGCATGTATTTCCATGGTTCCTTAAAGCTTTTTGGCTCGGGATCTTGTGATTGGTCCTATAGTTTTATAACATTCTTCCAATTCTTTAAGTGTATAAAAACTCTATCTCTTATTTATTTTTTTTAATAAAAAATTTGTTCATTCYGTCTTTAGTGTTATTTCTTTATTGATTAGTAATAATGTTTCTTCTTCTAACTTGATATACACAATCATCTTAACTTCACACATCTACATAAACAATATTAAATATTTCAATGGAAAAATAAAATAAATATAAAAACTTACGGATTAACCTCACTTCACATTCTTACCTCCTAAATTTTTAACTATGAACTTTTATATATATAATCTTTTAATTCTAGGAATTCAAGAAAAAAATTAGATAAAACTACAAAAGTTTGTGTAATATATATAGATATATTTTCAATAACGACAACATATTAAAACTACAAACTAAATTTTGTCATCTTCCTTCCATATAATTTATTTATTTTTTATTGTTTTATATATAATTTTTATTTGAATTTTGCAAAGTCTAAAGAAGTCGACAATTTGGAGATTGATTGTCTAGTTTACATTTTTTGTTTAACTTTACTTGTATTATGAATTTCAGACTATTTTGAATATAATAGTGTGTGTATTTATATATAAAAAAAACCTTAAAATATAACGTGSGAAGCATGTCCTAAAATAGTAGTAAATATAAAAAGTATGGATGTAGAATAAATATTTTGTAGACAATATTAACCTTGATTTTTTTTAATAATATCCAAATTATTTTTATTTGAATTTATCGTTCTCTCCCGCCGATCTCTCTTTTACGTGCATCTCGTTCGCTTCCTCACTCATCGCTCCACGTTGCTTCTCATTTATTTAGGTCTTTTTTTCTGTCTTTTCTACTCATGCAACCTTTATTTAGTTTATGTATTAATACATTGGTTTAGTGGTGGGTTATAATTCAATAAATTTATCCATATTCCTCATCCAAGAGAGTAACTTCTAAATTGGAATATGAAAACTTTTGTTCTCTAGTAATTTAATACTTTTTACTAATAATAATTAAAAATAGAATTTCAAAAGATTTGTACCTTTTTCATCATCTATTTATATAAAAAGGCATTTTATACCAACATTCTTCACCAAAATGTTTAGATCTATTTTTTTTCTTTAGTTTTAGTTCTCTCTCAGGATTGGTATTTTCCTTTTCTTGGGAAATTATTGTCCATTCAAATAGAGAAAAATAAAAATTTTTTCTTATTTTTAAATTTTTTTTTTTATAAACTAAGTACGATTTATCAATAAATAGAAAAAAGATTTTCATTTTCTAGGTATGAAATAAAGATATAATTTTGTATTTATTCCTTCTTTCCTTAAAAATATTGCTTTAAAGAAAAAAGTTCATGTTTTTCAATTTAACAACAATTGGTGGTGTTGTTGGAGGATGTATGCTAAAATTAAATCTACGATTTTCTAATTCACATTATCTGATCAACCTATAACATAATATAGAATTTTGAAACATATGTTCTATATACTAAAATAAAAACTAAAAGTCAAAGTAAGTATAACTCAACGATAATTGACATATATCTTCAATTAAGAAGTTGTTAGTTCGATCCCCCACCCCACATGTTATACTAAAAAAAAGAAATAAATAAAAACTAAAAATACCATGTGTTATCAATTTCTTTCACTCAAAATATTACAATATAATAATATTAATTAAGTCGAAATAATGCTCTAAAATGTCTATATCCATTTATTGTTGGTTGTATTTTTGTTGTCAAATGCAAAAATTTTCTAAAAAAATAAATACAACATAAATTATTAACAAATAAGTCTTAACTCACAACATTTTAAAATAAAGCTCGAGCATCTAATATTGAAAATTGGGGCATTTGATTGTAGTAAAGATTTATGATACATGTATAGGGTGTACTTAATGTGTTCGAGCTTGTCCCACAGATGTATTATAAATGATACCTTGGGGCGGATGTAAAGTTAAGCAAATAGCTTSGGCTCCAAAAATAGAAGACTTTGTTGATTGTAAGAGATGTGAAATCCGCCTGTTCTACGGATTTCTTAAGTGTTCGCGTTTATTTATGACATGAAACAACTCGAAGCATGGGTCAAATCACAATAGAGTGCAAGCTGAGTTTCTTCTAAATTTGAATTGATTTTCGTTCATCTTCCAAGTTAATCATAAAGAAAACAATCCCCTATTCCCAATTCCATTCCATTACGTTTTTCTTCCATTTCTCTTTTGCCCCTTTTGATTTCTCATGTGTCTGAGTTCTGAAAGTGGATTCCATTGCATTTTTCTTCCGTTTCTTCGTTGTCCCTTTTGATTTTTTCTGTGTCTGAGTTCCGAAAGTTACAAAATTTATAATCCTTTTTAAGTGTTTATATCTATTTAATTTAGTCTCTCTATTTTGAAGAATTTCAAACTATATTTCTTTGGTTTTAAATGACGGTTTCAATGAATCAACGTAACATATTGTTGCTTGGATTAAYAGATAATGATTGGCAATAATACGTATGGCAATCCGAAGTAAGCTAGTTGGAAAAAATATCTTCGCCCTCGTAAGAGAATTTGATGGAACAAAATACACAATTTGAAATGTATTTCGTCTATCTATTAAATCTTTTGGTCACCCCTACAATTTGAAATAATCTTAACCTATGTTTTAAATATAGCTCAATAGTTTAAACAATTACTCCTCTCTTTCTGTTGAACTCAAAGGTTGAAATACTCCCGCCCAACCTTTGTAGTTATATATAATTTAACAAATATTACTATTATTAATAATGTAAATAGGGCCAAATAGTACAATATTTGGGGCGTTAGCTACTTAGCTTAAGCCTAATTAGGTAGCCGCCGTACCAGTCCAAGAATGAAATATGCTTTAGAGCCATAAAACACAAATGGAAGAGTTCAAACCTCCCAATTTTATTTAATGCAACATGTCCGAAACTGAACATTTCGTTTACGACACCACGAAAACAGACGCATATAATGTCTGTTTTTTATTACCAATATGAAACCGACAGATTTTCTTGTGACCTCGCATTGAAAGTACCTATCAAAATAACACATCACACACTTTGAGAGAGAGAGATTTCTCATGCAATCCACTTAGAGAGAGATTGAGGGATCATTTCTTGTAATCCTCCAAAATCAGATCTCTATGTCTAATACGTTGGAATTCACTCGATCCCACATTGAAAAAAAATGAAAATTACAGAGATTACCTCTCTCATTACCAGTTAGTTTCGAGATAGAACCTATGAATATTAATATAGTATCAAAGTCCAACAATTTCAAACTAGCATTAGATCGTTTAAAATATAAGATCCGATTAAGATTGGTGAGACCAAAAATGCCACCAAAACATCTCGAGGGAACCTTGAGATGGAACTTATATATAATACATGTAACTACTTAAAATCCAATTAGAGAGAGAGAGATTTCTTGTGAATATCCCACAATGTAAACAAAAACACAAGAGGTCAAAMACCGAAATCTCTATTTATAAATAACTTCCACTCTGAATGATGAAACACCACAAAAAAATAAAAAAGAGAGAGAGAGAGAAAGAGAGATGGAGTTTTGTTGCAAGGAGTTCAAGGTTGGAAAATGTGAGGGGCAAAAGGAAGTGGATGGAGAAGTGATGCCATTGGTGCTGCAGCCTCCACACCCAGGCAAGGCAGATTTTGAATCCCTTTTATTTGCTCTCAAAAACAACAGGGACTGGTTCGACCAAATAATCATCAAAAACAGCGCCGTTTTGCTCCGGGGRTACGACGTGTCGAACGCCCACCACTTCAACGACATCGTCGAAGCCTTTGGCTGGGAAGACATCCGATATGTCGGCCCCGCTCCCCGAACCCATATTTATAAGAGGATTTGGACCGCCAATGAAGGGCCCCTCGATGAGTTCATTTACTACCACCATGAGATGGTTTTGGTAACTCTCCTCTCTCATTTCTAGGTTTTTTTTTTTTTCTTTTGGTCTTTTTAGAGTTAAAAAATTGTCTTCTAAATTGAATATGACTATTGCTTCATATTATACTGAAACAAAAAGTTAAACTTTATGCTTCCAAATTTGATACCAAAGTCAGTTTATGTGGTTGAGTAAAAAATTTTSGCATATGATGCTAGTTTAAACATACTTCTCTTTCTCAAAATTTTGTATATCCTTCAAATTTCACCGATAAATCTTTAAATTTTCAATTTTGCTTTCTAAACTTCTTAGTCTCTTCAAACTTCAATTCTACTCTGATCTTTCTTTTGATTTTTAAACTTGACATCCATATATATATAATTAAAGAATGAACCAAGATTTGGAATAGGATATCAATATTAAATAATAATAATAATATTATTATTATTAAAAACAAATTACAGTTTTAAGAATTGATTAAAATTTTAGAAATCTTAGACCAATATTATACATAAATCTAGAAGTTTACTAAATTTATTTCTCTGTCCAATATAATGGAAATAGATAAAGGAATATCCAAAGAGGTTAATGTTGTTCTGCGAAATAGCACCACCAGAAGGTGGAGAAACACCCTTCGTTCCAAGTTTCAAAGTTACAGAGAAAATGTTGGAAGAATTCCCAAAAGAAGTGGAAGAGATGGAGAAGAAGGGCCTAAAATATACCTTCACTGCGCTTAGCAAAAATGATACCTCCTCCATGAGAGGCCGAGGTTGGGAAGATGCTTTCGGTACATCAGATCGTAATGAAGCAGAGAAAAGGTAACCATCTCATCGAAGTAATAGTCTATATATAAGATTTACTGGTTAGCATTCATCTTTAATGGACAACTATTAAATTTTTTACAAATAAAAGGGAGAAATACACACGTATAAAAAGCAACCTCAACTAGAAAAAGGATTCTCTGTTGACTATAAAATAATTAATTAATAATCCACTTCTAAACGTAGTAACAATAATGAAATGTCCATAAATCAGAAGTTACAACCTCTTGGTTGGAGATATATGTCAATTATAGCTGAATTATGCTTGTTTTGACTGTAAACCACATCGACGGTTTTGAGCAACTGTGTTAGAAAATGTTAAAAAAAAACCTTTTAAATTCAAAACTCACCTAGTCTAATTATCTTTTTTGCACAGCCCCTAATATTTGAATTATTTTTTATATTTCATTCATCTTTTATGTAGTTTTTTTCAACTGTCACAAATTATTAAAATCCATTCACTTTTTAAAAAATCAAAGTCAAAATACATTTTATTAATTGATTTGAACCTACTGTATATTTTAATTCGATGAAATAGACACAGTAAAGCACATCGCGCACTTCATAAGATAATATAAGACAAGACATATGGCGTACACTAATTTACTTGATTTGAAATTGCTTCTTGTTATAGAAAGTAGGATAGTACCATACTAACTATGTTAATATTTGCAGGGCTAAGGCATTGGGGATGGATGCAGAGTGGCTACCGAATGGAGCGATGAAGACGATATTGGGGCCGAGGTGCGTAACGAAGGTGTTCGAGGGAAGGAAAGGAAGAAGAATGTGGTTCAACACGATGGTCGGGATGCACGGGAAGGAGCACAGCTCCGCTCTAATGGCGGACGGGACGGAGATCGCAGAGAATGTGGTGAAGAGATGCCAGGAGATAATTGAAGAAGAAAGCATCCAGTTCAAGTGGGAAAAGGGGGATGTTCTCTTTTTTGATAACTTGGCTCTGCTCCATGGAAGAAGGCCTTCTCTCCCTCCCAGAAGAGTCTTAGTTGCAACCTGCAAGTAGTTTCAACTCTACTCCTACTCTGCAAGGCCTCTGTGTGTTTGCTATATGGTTCTATCAATAAAAGACTATGCTTTCTGATGTTATATATATACAATTTACAGGAATTCATAAAGTGATCATTTACTCTGTTTAGAAATGCCGGTTGGTATGTACTCCTTCCCTCGAGATCGAAGGTTCGATCCCCATATCCCAAAATTGTTGTACTAAAAGAAAGCTAAGAAATAATAATGTTAAATAATATTAAATAGTTTGCCCAACTTTTCAATAAGTATCTCTGGAGAAATAATAATGTTAAATATTTTGCCATTATTGGAGGCCACTAAGGAAAATCTGTGGCTACTAGATCATACCTTTTTTCCATTGTCAAGACGTGACAATTTTTTGCCACTAGATCATACACTTTGTTCAAAGACAAGATGTGACAAATKTGAGGCTATTAAAATTTATTTGACAGCCAAAAATATATTTTGAACTATAAATATAGGTGTACACCTTAACAAACCATCCCAAATCCCCAACTCCAAATTAATTATTTTGTGACATAAAAAGTAAAGAAAATTTCTCCTTSCAAGAGGTATTGTTCTTTCTTTCAAGAGAGAAAGTATGTAACACCTAGTTTTATAGTGAAGTTCTTCTATTATTGTCCATGGTTTTTACCTTTGTTTAGGAGTTTTCCTAGATAAAATCAATGTGTCTTATTCTTCCTTTCTCCTTCATTATTACTTCTCAATCTATCGTAGTTGCAATCTACTCTATTCGGTCTCAATCCTCTTCAACAACTAATTTCTCATTTATTTTGTTATCTATCTTTTAAAAACATTCTCAAAATCCAAATCAAATTAGTATAACTAAAAAAAAAGTTTTTAAAAACTTTATTCTCGTTTTTAAAATTACAAGGAATTGAAATATGGTTTCAAGGAAGATGAAAAACATATCATACAATGGGTAAGAAACCAAGATTAATTAAAAGAAAAACATCAAATAGGGCCTAAAGAAGATTCTCGTTCCCAATTTCTACTTTGCAGTTTTAGAATCTCGTTCCCAATTTCTACTTTGCAGTTTTAGAATTTCTACTTTGCAGTTTTTTAAAAATATGTGTTTGATAATTATTTCTTTTTGTTTCTTATTTCTATTTTTAAGAAACAATCCCAAACTTTGTATACATATTTCAAAACAACAAAATCTAGTTTTTCATTTCTAGATCCTCCTTTTCAGTTTTTCAAACAATACCATTTTGGTCCCTTTTGGTCCCCGAGTTTTCACATATAGATCACTTTGGCCAGTGTGTTTCAAAATCGTGCAATTTTTTAATCGTGCAACTTTTGTCCCTGGTTTTCCAAAATAAGTTTAGATGGTTCAATTAATGCCTCTGTTCGGTATCTCACGAAAAARATGTTTGGGCTGAGGTGGCATGTCTGAGTTGGAAAATATCTTTTGTTTGGTGTGGATATTCATCCAGCGGCCACTAAGCATTAGCCCCTCATTGCAAGGTCGAATAAAATAGAAACGTGATTAAATCGTAACGCGTCCATGTGGAATATAGCATCACACTACTAATACACACGTGATCATTGAGCGTTATTGGCCATTGCATAGCAAGATCGAATAACTTAACAATGCGATCATAAACCCAAAAAATGCGTCCACATGGAAGATAAGATTGCATGTTGGTCTTCATGCGATCATTTATGTGATGCCTCTTCTAAAACACGATCATAACCCTATCATGGTGCTAGCTAGTCCTAAAATTGTGTACGGCATACGACATTACAACATACGTAAAGACAATAGTGTTGCATAACTTCGATTGTGTGCCCATTTTCAATTTGTTCACCTTTTGCCTACACCGTTTACACTTTTGATCAAAACCAAAGTTTTCGGAAGAGAGAAAATCTGTCATCTTCAATCGCATACTTGTTACAGTTATTCATCGTGTGCCATTTCTCTAGTCCATCGAATCGGGTTTTGTTATAACGTTTACATACAATTTACTAGGGAGCAAATGCGATTGAATGGATGAGTGTTTAGTAAAAACTCAAACATAACATGATTTAATGGAGTAGAACACAAAAGAAGCAACTRGAATAACTACGCAATTGAATGAAGAACCAGAGCAGATCTAGCCGCCAAGCATAGTGGAAGCTAGCACGGTTAACTAGTTAAAGTAGATCTCGATGAGCCTTTTAATTAAAAGAGAAAAATCTTTTAAAAAACAAAGAGGTATTGAAGCCCCTTCCTTCGAAATGACAAAGGCAACCTAGATGTATGGATGAATTTCATTGTATCTTCCAAACTATCCTCGATCAACAACAAATTGGTGGGTGGGCATCTTTGAAGGAGTAAAGTAGGAACTCCCTCTTCCTTTGATAACTACTAGGTAGGAGAGGGTCAGAGTCTTTGAATTTCTCAAAGAATGTGGCTTTTTGGATTGTTCTAATGTTTTGGCCTATAAATCTCACATTGACCCAAAACTCTAAAGACTCTCTTTTAATTTCGATTTTTAAATTCCTTAATTACTTTTCTTGACTCACATCTCATAGGTCTGGTTATGGGTCCATTGACTTTCATGGGACCGTAAGCCTAGTTGTATATCATTGGGTTTCCAAAATGTAATGGATCATTTCCTCTCTAATTAGGCTAAAGATGACTCAATTATCCAGCTAACTTTTGTTAATTCACTCATTTTACATTAAATTACTAATAAAATAATTTATTATTAAAAAGCAAATTAAACCATTTAATTCAAAATTAAATAATCAGCAATATCTAATTTTCTCTTAACGAAGGATTCATGGCAGAGGTCAACGAGTTAGTAAGGGAACTTTGACCTAGTAAGAGAACTTTATGAACCTACAGGTTTGAGCTCTAATGATTGAGAATTCATCGATTAAACTTTTTATATAGTTAACCAAATTTTTACCAAGGGTTGCACACTCATATGTTATACRTGAGTCGTTATGCCTACTGATATAACATAACCGTTCAAATAATCCTTCACAAAGTGATTCATCGTCCCAGTTGAATGATATTACTATTTTGTCCCAAGTATCATTTTTTGCTCCTAAGTCCCACTGGTTCTCTAATATTGAGCTTTCTGTTATCTCATCATGAGAAAATTCTTCTTAAATTATAAAAAAGGTGGGTATCCTATTATCCAGGCTTCCAACCATCATTTTAAGGAAATCACTTATATAATATTAATAAGGAGAAGTGCACACTCTACACTCTCCAAACAGGTTGTGAATTTTATTGTGTAGGATGTTTTTAGCTCCCTACTATCCATGTGAATAAAAAAATACACCCGTTAAGCTAGAATTCGATAGGCTGCATTTTCTTTTGTTAATAGGATAATTTCTTTTGTTAATTGGTTAGGTTGATCCGAGTTGTGTATAGGAAGGATTTAGTTGAAATTTCTATTGTTTTGCATAGGTTTGCTTTAATTGGATAATTAGTTTGCTTTTGTTGGATAAGTAGTTTCAGCTGTTTTATTTTATCTGTTTGACATTRATCTGTTTTGATTAAACAGGAAAATTACGTATGGAATGTCTATGGGGGACAAGTTATTATTTTACTTTAGTTGAGCAGTTGGTTTAGATGTGTTCTTCAGGTTTTGTTAATAGTCTTTATGCCATGGAAACAAGGCTTAAAGCATGTAGATTGAGTAATATTATTCCCCATGTAAGTAGTCGGGCGTTACAAAAAGGATCTTTAAAAATGAATGATTATTTGCATTTAATGAAGTCTTATGCAGATAATCTTGGCTGAGCAGGAAGTCATGTATCAACAAGATCCTTAATATCCCAAGTGTTGTTGGGATTAAATAAAGAATAAAATCCAATTGTAGCTATGATTCAAGGGCGTATCGACATATCGTGGTTAGAAATTCAAGCTAAACTACTGGTTTTCGAAAAGAGGTTAGAGATGCAGAACACACAGAAAAATGTTATATCATTCAACAACTTTGTGAATATGGCAAACAGTAGCCAATGAAAAAATAGTGAAGGACGAAACAACCGGCTATCAAAATAACCCTCACCATTATAATAACAGTTACAGAGACGGTGGAGGACAAAATCGAGGTCAAGGTTGTTGGAACAATAACAGCAACAAGCAACCTATTTGTCAAGTCTGCATTAAGATTGGTCACTCTAAGTTAGTTTGCTATCATCACTTTGACAAACAGTTCGTTATTCTCGTGTCAAGCCAGAGCAAGGGTGTCAACACAAACCCTCAAAATCATCACAATGTTGGAGGTAATGTAAATCAAAACACACCTCATGTGTTTGCAACAACAAAGAGTGCTAATCCGTTTGTTGCAAGTTCTGAAACCGTAACTGATCCCAAATGGTATGTGGACAATGGAGCCTCAAGTCATGCGATACCATATTACAACAACATAGTTCATTTTTCAGAGTATGGAGGTATGGAAAAAGTCATAGTAGGTAATGGTGATAAGCTGGAAATTTCTCATATTGGCAAACCTCACTTAACTATTGATTATGGATTGCCTACACTAGAGAATGTCTTATTTGTGCCTGAAATAGCTAAAAGTTTTGTGAGTTTTTCCAAGCTTGGTAAAGACAATAATGTTTATATCGAATTTCATGCTGATACTTATCTTGTAAAGGACATGTGTTCGAGAAAATTTTTGCTGTAAGGGGACCTTAGCGATGGACTATATTGACTAAATAATATGGGAGGTCTCATTGGCAGTGCTTCAAGTTCAACACAGGAAAACTTGGAGTCGACAAAAAGTAATGTTGTTTGTTCTGTGTTCTCTGTGTTCTCTTCACCTACTGTAGCTTCCAATATAAACCTTGTAGTGTCCAAGGAAATTTGATATAGGAGACTTTGGACATCATTCTTTTAAATTACTTCACGATATACTTAAAAATTGTAATCTACCAGTGAAAATGAGTGACAATCTCAGTTTTTTGAAGCTTGCAAATATGGAAAGTCACATGCTCTTCCGTTTCCTATTTATAATTCGAGAGTCGTTGAACCATTTATGTTATTCACACTGATTTGTGGAGTCCAGCTTCAGTGTTGTCTAATGAAGGATTAATTCAATGTTATATACATTTYCTTGATGACTTTAGCGCTTCGTGTGGATTTATCCGTTGAAACAGAAAAATGATACTTTTGCTACCTTCAATCACTTTATTAATATGGTCAAAACACAATTTGGGACTCATATAAAGACACTACAGCCAGATAATGGATGAGAGTACAAAAGTATCCATCAACTATGTTCATAACTGGGAATTCATTCCAGATTTTCTTGCCCATATTCGTTCACACAAAATGGATGCATAGAATGGAAACATTGACATAGTGGAAACCGAGTTAACATTGATTGCTCAAGCAACAATGCCATTACCTTTTTAGTGGATGCGTTCTTAACCTCAACASTTCTCATTAATGGATCTCCATCATCTATCCTCGCGGGCAAATCTCCAATGTAAGTGTTGCTACAAAGGAAATCAATTACTCTGAACTTAAAATATTTGGTTGCGCATGTGTATCCTTACTTAGGATCCTACAACACTCATAAATTTAATCATTGGACTGATAAATGTATTTATCTTGATGAAAGTCCAGTGCACAAAGGATACAAATGTCTCAGTTATTCCACAAGATGGATATATATTTCAAGACTTGTCCAATTCTATGAGGATGACTTTCCTCTTTCTAATGGATTTCTTCAGCACAGGCCAGATGCATCATGGAACCAGCTACAATTTTGAGCCTAGATCTATCCAATTGGCTACGAAAGACAAAGTTTGAGCCCATTTCTCCRCAATCCATGGGCACACATCCCAGACCATCACTCTAAAGCGACTCTCCCACCCACATACCCACCCCTACCCACTAGCACGACATCACTCCACCCGGTACACCTAGATCTCCCCAGCCCACTCCTACCTGGCCCACAACCAATTTACCCAACCCAGTATATTGCAGCCTGCCTCAATCCACTAAACCTAGTAGCCCTGCATTAACCATTTGCCACATGTGTCCCACGTGCCCCTCAATAATCCTATACTTACCCCCACCTCTACGACCCCCAATCTTCCTCACCTAACTCTGCCTCAACCCAACATTCTTAACCGCCGGAYTGAACCTCTCTGCCAGCCACCTCTTCATCGCTTTCTCACCCACCACCTATTCCACAATCTTGCCACCATATGATTACTCAAGGCAAAGCCGGCATCTTCAAACCATTGGTGCTAACATCAACGACGGCCACTAATTGGACTATTACAGAACTGGCTYGAGTACTGAAGGACGCTCTTGCAACTCCCAGATGGAAGAAAGCCATGGATCTTAATGCTCTTCAATAGAATCAAACTTGGGTATTGGTTCCCCATCTTGATATATCACTGTTGTGGGATGTAAGTGAAATTTTCGTATAAGAAGGCGACTGGAGGGATCTATTTGGGAAGACAGCTAACCGAAGATGAATGATGTAGCATGGCTCYATGGATTTATTAATTTAGTTTCTTTGTTAAGTTGTTATTAGACTATTAATCTGTTTTGTTATGCTGGAATTGTTGTTCAATTCAAACTTTCAGGAGTTTTTATGTCTCTCTCATATAAAAGGCTTATTTGTACTTTTCCATGAGGAATGGGAAGTTCAAATGGCTTTTCTCAAAGGCAAATCGCCTTGCTTCAACGAGGCGATCGCCTGGCCTCAGGYGAGAGGCGCACAAAGGCGCACCGAGGCGAGCGCCCGATTGAAGGGCCTCGCCTGGGCACCTTGCAAGGCGCACCTRAGCCAAATCGCCTCACCTCTCGCYTGAGGAGAGCGCCCGAGTGCGCCTCAACAACACTGGTTTCGTCCTCTACCTCTTTGTCTCTTGACATGTACACTTCTCCTGTTGATCTGTGGCATAGGAGACTTGGGCATCCTGCCCTTCCCATTGTTAGAAAAGTAATAAGTGTGTACAAACCATATAACTCTTGTTCTATGAAGTTCAATGTTTGCCATGCTTGAGCTATGGGAAAGTCTCATGCTCTTCCTTTTATTCCTTCTACTACTGTGTATACTGATCCATTGCAATTAATTGTCTCTGATTCGTGGGGCCCTACTTTTACATCTTCTAATAATGGTTTCAAATATTACATTAGCTTTGTGTATGCTTTTTSCCATTATACTTGGATTTATTTTTTACATTCCAAGTTTGATGTGTTGATATGAATCTCCTACACATTCAAATGAAATACAAGTCAACTCAAGCTTCATTCAAGACAAAGGGATCAATTATGGATTTCAAGTTTATGCTACATTAAAGGAGGCTTCATTTAATCCTTTATGGTTACAAAACTCTTGGTTTGCTTATTTAATCTTTAATTTTCAGATTTATGGTATATTTTTAGTATTTTAAGTTTTAAGACTTTTCATTTACTTTTTAGGTTACAATTAGTTAATGGTTGTTTGTGGCATTGATGGACTTRAGTGTTCCAACCCTTCACATGCCCATATGTTACTTTTAAGGACTATTTTGATGGCTATATATAGTCATGTATGTAAGATTATAGAATATTGAATTGASATGTAATGAAATGAGCCTTTGAGCCTTTCTTTAGCCAAAAGCTAATGTACTTTGCAATCTAAGGATAGCTTGCATGTTTAGGATCATTCAAGTGAGACTTGATCTATCTTGTTTGTGGAGTGATTCGGATCTCAAACAAGGAACAAATTTTCTTGCMTTGAGATATTTGATCATCAAGGTAATCTGGTTTTTTACTTTCCTTGGGTTGATTCCTTAATTGGTTTCGGGATTTTTGGGATTGTGTTCTATGGGTCTTGTTTGTCAGCAAGGTTCTTAGATTCAACTCTCAAGGGTTTCTTAACATGTGTTTTTCWGTTTTTATACAATTTAAAATTATGTTTGAGAAACAATTGGGTTGTTCTATTCTCTGTTTTCAATCTGTCGGGGGTGGTGAATTTAAGCGCTTCACCTCTTTTCTTCAAAAACATGGYCTTATTCATCGTCTTACACGTCCTCACACGTTTAAACAAAATGRGATTGTGGAACGAAARCATCGTCACATTGTTGATACTGGATTAATTTTGTTATCTCAGTCTTCTATGTCACTTTCSTTTTGGAATGATACTTTTTCTACATCTGTCTATCTCATGAACYGGTTACCTTCCATAGTGCTTAATGATGTGAGTCCGTTGGAGAAGTTGTTCCGTCATAAACCTAACTATTCCTGGTTAAAAGTATTTGGATGTAAATGTTTTCCTTGTTTGCCTTCTTTTAATGCTCACAAGCTTGATTTTCGGTCTCAACCTTGCACTTTTATTGGATATAGCAATACATATAAAGRCTACAAATGCTTGTCTTCTTCTGGTTAAGTGTTTATATCTCGCAATGTTACATTTGATGAAAACTCTTTCCCATTTGCTAAACATACTCCATCTTCTCGTATTTTGTCCAAATCTCCACCTATTAGCTCTACTCATTTTCCCATTCYCGTGTTGTCACCATCACCTCCTTTATCTACATGTAGCCTATCAATATATGTACCAATTTTCTCGGCATCCGGTTCTCCTATATACAGTTATTGATGTATTAACAGAAAGTTGTCAGCCTGTTGGATGTCATTTACTTACTACTACTGCTGGCACCTCTTTTCCTAATGTTGTACCACCTGCTGCTGCCATGGCTATGCCTAATACTATAGCRACTGAGATACAAGCTATACCCACTGATGGGTCAAATCTGGTGCCTAATGCTTCTCTATTACCCAACGGTACATTGAATGTTGGTACTGAGCTTGTTGTTCCCAACAGTTCTTTTGATAGTTCTACTTCTGGGGGACCTCGTCGTAAGGGTGATAATGTCATTGGTTGCATGGCTACTAGCACCACTGCGACTCCAAATTTGCCTCCTTCTTCGGTACAAAACTATCAATCAATAGTCACATGAAGCAAGAGTGGAATTTTTAAGCCAAAGGTCTTTGTTCTTGATTATAGAGAGGTTGAACCTCCTTCTCTCAAAGAGGCTTTAAAGCATAGTCATTGGAGACAAGCTATGTCTGAGGAGTATGATGCACTTATGCGAAACCACACTTGAGATCTTGTTCCTCAACCCTTACATCAGAAAATAGTAGGTTGTAAGTGGGTTTTTAAGATCAAGAGGAACTCTGATGGCTTAATTTCCAAATACAAAGATCATTTGGTTGCAAAGGGGTTTCATCAGTCGCCTGATATTGATTACTCAGGGACTTTTAGTCCGGTTGTTACCCACAACTATTCGTATTCTYATGACATTAGCCTTAGCTCATAGTTGGCCGATTCGTCAGATTGACATCAACAATGCTTTCCTCCATGGTCATCTATCTGAGACTGCCTCTATGGAATAGCCTACTGGTTTTCTGTCTTCCAGCTCGTCTCCTCTTGTTTGTCACTTACGTAAGGCTTTGTATGGTCTTAAACTGGCTYCTCGAGCCTTGTTTGATCAGTTAAGTATGTTTCTACATTCTTTAGGGTTTGTAAACTCCAAAGTCAATTCTTCTTCACTCATTTAGCACACTTCTACACATTATTACTATATTTTGGTGTATGTTGATGATATATTGCTTATAGGAATAAGTTCTATGACTATGATCGCTGAGTTGATTTCTRCTCTTCATCATYAGTTTTCGTTGAAGGATTTAGGTCGTCTGAGCTATTTTCTTGGGATTGAGATTTCATATCATCCTCAAGGTTGTCYATTTTTATCACAGTCAAAATATATCATGGATATTCTCTTTAAAGCTCGTATGGCTGAAGCTCGTGCTATTGCAACTCCAATGGTGAGTGGTCCTCTGTTGTCTGCTAGACATGATGATAAATTTGCTGATGTTCAACATTATAGGAGTATTGTGGGTGCTTTACAGTATGCCACTTTGACTCGTCCTGAGATATCATTTGGTGTTAACAAGGCATGTCAATTTATGCATTCACCTACATTAGTTGATTGGCAATTGGTGAAGTGTATTCTTCGATATCTCAATTGTACGGTGGATCATGGTCTTCTGTTATCCAAGCCTTCTCAGTTTGCTCTTCATGGTTATGCTGATGCTAATTGGGCATCAGATCCGGATGATAGGAAGTCCACTTCTGGATTCTGTGTGTTTTTTGGTGGGAATCTTATTACTTGGGGATCCAAGAAACAATCGATTATTTCCCGATCAAGTACGGAGGCTGAGTATTGTTGTTTAGCCACGCTACTATTGAGTTGATTTTTTTGTCTTCATTRTTTTYTGATTTTCATATTTTTTACCTCGATTGCCTATTTTGTGGTGTGATAATCTTAGTGCAGTTCATCTTAGTGCAAATCCGAATGTCCGATTTTTCATTCTAAGACTAAGCATGTGGAGCTTGACATATACTTTGTTCGTGATCCGGTTTTGAATAAGAAACTTTTGGTGTATCATCTTCCTGCTGCTCAGGTTGCGGATGTTCTTACTAAACCATTGTCTACAGTGAATTTTACTAATTTGAAACT
>NW_019104713.1:105122-131190 GCF_001995035.1 Momordica charantia
AACCACTGAATGGGGGCGGTTTTCATCTCATCGCTGGCGTGTGGAATACAAGTGCATCCAAGCACAGTGCAGCCAAGAGGGTCCAAGATTGCTTCGTCGAATGGGTTGGCCTTTTAGAGAGCAGTAGAATGTTGGGTTTGGACTTTAGGTCGTAGTCGGGAACCACTTTCGAGGGGGAACTCTTGCTCACAGGCTCCTCTTAGCGCGAGGGAATTAATCATTTTTTTGAAGGCCCGACCTGCTGTCCCTAAAGACACGAGCTCAACCATTTGAAAAGTAGGAGCATCAACCATTTGTCGAATCGAAAGCTTCGCCTACGACGTAACTCAGCGTGGTCCAAATTCAACTGCTTSGCTGTACTCAATATGCAAATATGAAATCCTRCACTTGATAACATTCTATCACCTTAATCCATTCTTTTRTTGAGGGTCTTGCAAGACCCGTTCGGATAAGGGAAAACTCTGATCATTCAGACTGAGATTTTKCATTTTATGAACGATATCGAAAACTTCCCTTTGAGCTGAACCAACAAAGCATTCCAAAGAMCAATTGTCAAAAAGAGAGCGCGAATAAAAAAGTAATAAAAAAATGGTAGTACACCTGAGAAAAGGAGAGTTAAAAAAAAAGTTGCTAGCATTCAAAAAAATAAAAAAAAAAGTAAAGAAAAAGAGAAGAAAAAAAAATGATAATATATATATATATATGATGAGAAGAAATTTTAGATAGTTGAGTGCCTCCAACTAAAATATGTGTTTTGTTTGAGCAGATCTCCCCAATTTATAATGGAGAAATTTGACCCGACATGGATGGGGATTCCTCATTTTAGTAATCTTTTTTGTTCCAAATCAAAAAATGGTAAGCTTATAATTTTGTATCAAATGCAAATCCAAATCATGAGAAAGGAAAAAAAAAAACCAATATTTAGAGTTTTGGATTCGATGGGACCAATATTTAGAGTTTTGGATTCGATGGGAAATCAAACTTAATTGCCTTTTGACATATTATCAAAGGCAAGAAATTTTAGCCCATCCACACGAGTAGAAATTTTGTCATTAAGAGGATTTTGATATTGGTAAAGCTCCCAATCAAATAAGAATGGTGATTCAAATCACAATTTTGGGGGTTTTGATTCTAATCAAAATAAGAATGGTAAATCAAATTTAAACCCCTTTTACCTTATTGAAATTAGATGAAAATTATTTCCACAATCCAAATTTTCAATAGAATAATCGCCACAATTGAAAGAGAATGTTTAAGATTTAACCTCCAAAATTGCTCCAATTTGAAGTTAAAATTGGATCAAATTGTTCCCCAAATTTAAATCGAGATCTCGGTAACATCATGGAAGATTTTGATTTTTGTAATGAAATCAAATAGGCAAATCAAATTTAAATGTCCTAAAAAAATAAAATTCCTCCAAATCACAAGGGACATCTATCCATATATTTATAGAGCCAAGTCAAATAAACATGACCTCCCTCAAATTTTAATGTCATACCTTATTCCAAATTCAAACTTAAATTATGAGTAGAAAATTCGCCACACAAATATAGATCATTTTGATTTTGGATACTTTTGGTCCAAATCAAATAAATATTGGCAAGCAAAAATTGTATTCTAAAATTCAAATTAAGAGTAGAAATTTAGTAGAAATAAAAAAAAAAATTATTAGAGATGACAAAAAAAAAATCAAAATCAGAATTTGATGTTAAAACTGATATGTACATTAAATCAAAAATATGAACTATACTTCATATTTTGGTCAAATATCACATATTACTTTTTTGAGATCCACACACAAGTACGTGCATAAATCTCGAAAAAGAGGCATTTGTTGATGGAAAAATTTTGGCCAATTAATAAATGTCATGTCAAAATTTAAAATTATATTTAGGACCAACCATAAAATTGCACGTGTCGTAAATTAATTTTAAAATCAACGAATCAAATTATATCACGTATCTCTCATATGGTTGTCCGATCACATCATTTAATTGGATCAACCCATAAGAAGATTGGGCCCAAACCCATTAAGCTCATGGCCCATGTAAGATCCATTAAAGCTCTATAAATAGAGAGGGTGACTACTCATTTCGTGGGAGGGGAGGAGGTGAGATTTGGGAAGAGAGATCTAGAAGAATTGGAGATTTAGAACCACCAGAACGTTCAGAGTCGTCTACAATAATTCAAAGTCATCCACAATAATTCAAAGTCATCCACAAGCTACAAGTTGAAGAACTTCACAAGCTGTAATCCAAATAATTTCACAAGCATCAAGTCTAAGAACTTCATCAAGCTGCATAGCTGAAGAACTTCAACAAGTTGYATAGCTGAAGAACTTCAACAAGTTGCATAGTTGAAGAAGTTCAACAAGCCAAAGAACTTTGTCAAGCAACGAGCTGCAAACTCTATCTACTGCAAACTAAAGAACTCTTCACAAGCAACAAGCCGAAGACTTCACGAGCCAAAGTACTTCATCAAGCTGCGAATTTCTTCAAAAGTAAGTCGAAGACTTCATCAAGCCACGCACTTCACCAAGCATCAAGCTTCATAGTCGAACACTTTAAATATTATTCAATACACTAGAAGCAAATGACACAAACTCATTGATTCGAAAATAAGCTCACAAGCCCTCGAATTACAATTTACATTAGATGATTATACATTAGAGATTGTAACACTCACATACATAAATACAAATACAWGTTCGTTAATTCTAGTTTCTCTTCTTTGAATTTCTCATCGAACAATCCCCTTGATAGCTCATAAGAAAACTAATGGATCAATTATGTTGAAAGAAAATTTGACTTTGAAATATTCAAATTCATGTTTAATGTATATGGAATACATTAAACACTAAATGAATAATAAATTAATGTATTTAAAACATTTAAATGAAATATAATATTTTATTAATGTATAAGATGTACTAATAAAATAATTATTAGATTTAGACTCTAATAATATAAAATTTTAATATGAGATATTAATATTTTATTTGACATAAGATTCAACTTTAATTATTTGATAAAATAAAATGAAAAGATAATATTTTATCTTAAGTAAAATATTATGAGAATAAAATAATATAAAACTTTTTAATATGAGATACTAAAACGATTCTATCTCAWGCTCTTATAAATATGACCTTTGGGATAAGTTAAAAAGATAATTGTTCTCTACGAATTCTCTTGAAATTAATCATATAGAAATGAGTGATCACAGAGTTCACGGGGAAAGCCTACAAGAGAAGCAAGCTCAAATCTACTTAAATGAAGCTTATGCTCAAAGTCAACCCAATCATGAGCCAATTATTATACCACAAGGTCCAATCACAATAGCTAGAGCTAAAAGACTACAAGAATGGTTGAATGGTCACTTCCAAGCCACACTTTGTGAAGAGTTGCATCCCTTCAAGCTTGAAAAGACATATTGTCCTCCAAGAAACTTCATGAATCTAAAAATCCAGATTCATTCACATATTTAATGTATTATTTTTTTTAAATCTATATATTTGCATTTAAAAGGGTTCATGAATGGATTTGAAAGGGTGGTGGTTGTATTTGGACTATTTAGGCCAAGTGTTGTATCTTTTCATTGTGTCTTTTTAATTACTATAAATCGGGATGTACATTTGATTTTCAAACACAACATTTGGATGAATGAAAATTTCATATTGAGTTTAGTCTCTCTCAAGCTTTAAGTTTTCTTTATATTCTTGTGTTTAGAATGCATGTTTAGAACTTTCAATCTAGTTTGATCAATTAGGTTGTGGASAGTTCGAAATCTTGAAGATAGAAACAAGTTCTCTTTTCTTCTTGATCTTTGATCATCTTACCAAGCATAAATTTGTTTAACTTTCTTGGGGTTGGTTCATCATTTTGTTATTGGGGTTATTCTTATTATTGTTGTGGGGGTTCACCTCGAATAGGGGAGTTCTCATGCATAATTTAGATAGTTCCTTTATCATTCGGTATCAGAGCTTTGGCTCTAAAACAAATTATATCTATTTCGCKTTCCTTTGTTCTTCGTCTTTCTTTCTTTCTTCATTCAATCGTTACATCTAATTCATTTTTTTCTTCTCGTATTTGCTTCAATTTTTTTTTATCTTGCTTGCTGGAAAAAAAAAAGAAAAAAAGAAGTTCGTTGAAAAAAGAGAGGAAAAGAAAAGAAGATGAAGAGACTTATCATCTTTTATTGGCAGTTCATATTCGATGTTGATTGTCTCTTGTTTTATGTGATAAAAAAGACAGAAAAAAAAAGGAAAAAAGTGCCCAGATAACTAGTGAAGCATTGTTTCTTTTGCATTACATGTGAAGATTGTTTAAGAGCATTATCTCTCATATTTCTATCTTTTCAACAATCCATTCCTATTCATTTCCATCATATCATTCTTGAACCATTTTGCTTAAAATTCATTACATTGCCTCTTTCAATGCTTGTTTTCTAAATTCTGGATTTTTGTAACTTTTTACATTCTAGGCTATTTTGAATTGTTCTTGCTTGATTCTCATAAGAATACTTCAAGACTTGTTGAAGTTTGAGAAATTAGAAATCTTTGGGTATTTATACATTTCTTTTAGTGCAAATACAAGTGACCTTTCATATTCCAAGAGAGTAAACACGTGAGTGCTTGTAAGGTCCATTTTTTACTATGTGTTCCTTTTTGCAGCATGGCAAATGAAGAACATGAAGGTAACATATCAGATGGTAGGATGAGAGAGGGACAAAGAGCTATGGAGCGAATGATTCGTACCATGGAAGAGATATCGAAACGAATGCACAGGTTGGAGATTCAAAACCAAGCGCAGGAGAGGATACCACCACCACCACCACCACGTGTTACGGATGACCATCCTTTATATCGAGAGAATGAATCTGAGGAAGGTGGGTCTGATCAACTAGAGGATGACCAAGTTACCTTGTTAGCCTCGCATAGAAGGGGAGATAGACGTGCTGGACATCGCTTGGATAGAGGGAGAGGTCGTGGAAGACATAATAATTATCAGAGAAGAGGCTCAAGTTGATCGTAATCTAGGGAGCATCAAATTGAAGATCCCGAAGTTCTTTGGCAAGACTCGTCCAGAAGAATACCTCCAATGGGAGAAGGAAGTGGAGTCGGTGTTTGTGTGCCATAATTTCAATGAAGAAAAGAAGGTACAACTATATGTCGCTTGATTTAAACAATATGCACAAACATGGTGGGATAAGCTTGTGTCACRTAGAAGAAGGAATCTTGAGGCACCAATTGATTCGTGATACGAGTTCAATGAGTCTTTGAGGAAGCGGTTTGTTCCAAAATATTTTGAAAGGGACATGGCACAAAAACGACAAGCGTTGAGACAAGGAAACAAGCAGTAGAGGACTATTACAAGGAGATGGACACTTTGATGGATTGACTTGATCTAGATGAGGACATAGAGCAACTTATGGGGCGTTTTCTTAATGGCCTAAACAAGGAGATTCTTGACAAGGTTGATCTACAACCTTATTTTGACATTGAGAAGATGTTGCATTTAGCAGTCAAGATCGAGAGACAAATCCAACGGAAGTCCCAACGATATTCTTCTAAACAATTTTCCAACTTTAGTGCTACATGGAAAAAGGATAGTAAGAATAGTGATGTTTATCTTGGAAATCGAGAGGGGAATGAGAAACCTAAGAGGAAAATTGAGAAAGGGGAGAGTTCACTGAAGGGGAAAGAGGAGGTAGATGAACATAAGGAGAGAACTAGGGATATTAAATGTTGGAAATGTCACGGGGTAGGGCATTTAAGTAGGGATTGTCCAAACAAAAGGACAATGATCATAAAAAATGGAGAGGTAGTAACTGAGGGTGAAGAAAGCGAAAATAAGRAGAAGAAGGGAGAAATAGTTTATTTAGAGGAGTCCGAGCTATCCTCTGAGTACGAGATCGTTGCTTGTGGGAGCGTTTTTGTCTTGAGAAAGAGGAAAATTGAAATAGTGTTGATTAAAAGAGAGAGATTGAGAGAGATCCTGGGAGTGACTTTTCTGTGTTGCAGAACAAACTGCAAAAAGCCAGAAAAGAATATGACGTGGGGAACTTCCCACTCTCCTGCATTCTTGGAGGGGAGTGTTTTATTATTAATATAATAATATTATAAAAAAATATTATTAATTAATAATAATTAATATTTATTTATTTAATCTTATTAATTAATATTAGTTAATTAATTATTAATGTAATTAATAATTATATATATATATATTAACTATATATATTAACTATATATATTAACTATATATAAATAATTAACACTGAATTATTTATTATCAAAATAAAATCATATTCTAAAGCATTTCTCTCATATAAACTATAGTTGTAATGTACATCTTATATACATTATTTTTAACCTATAGTTTTAATATGAATCATATTCATATGAACTTTATTTGAATCTCATTCAAATAATTTCTCTCATAATTTATAGTTTCAATTAGAATTAACTATATATTATAATCCCTTGAGTAATTTGAACATTTCAAATTTTTGCAACAACTTGATCCTCGTTTTACCTGTTATGAGCTAGTAAGGGGACCTAATGGACCTGCAGATCAGAAGCTCCAACGATACGAGATTTGTCATTTATGGTCGTATATCGGTGGACACGAAAACATTCTGCAGTGAGAAGAGTGCRACTGCGGGTCTTTAGTGGAGTGACATGTAATTAACGATACGAGATTAATCGGTCAAACTCATTGACCAAGTTAATCAACATTCGTTAATTACATGTCACTCCACTAAAGACCCGCAGTTGCACTCTTCTCACTGCAGAATGTTTTCGTGTCCACGGATATACGACCATAAATGACAAGTCAATCCTTCACGAGTGTTCGTAACTCAAGCTGGGTCAAATTACCGTTTTACCCCTTTACTCCTTAAATACCACTGCTCCTCTAATGAACAACCCGGTTATGGTTCGACCMATAACCGGAAGTCCCTCTTGGGCCAGTGAGCGGGTGGGGCTCTTGTTCAAGTCCCAGAGTCAGTAATTAARAGAACACTCATCTACTCCCCTAAAGTCGGAGATGAGTGAATTTCATCTTGTGAAGTTATGTTCCCAGCTCCCCACTCGGTCTCATCCCCAAAATGGTAGGAATATTGAGTCGGCAACTCAGGCCACTCTCACCCATACAAATCAAAGGACGAGCCCTCACGGGCAGGAGTCCATAACTCACTTAGGATTGAGAGTTAGTTGTATGGTCATCCAATGAAATAGCATTACATCTAAAGATTGGCTATTTCGCAGTCCGGTCTTATACAAACTCATTGTATAGGATACCCCCACTCGCATGTCTCCACACGAACGACCTGCATCGAGTCCTCTGTAACATTTACATAGTGGACCCTATCCATAGTGTTGCCAGGATAAGGTACCCARCCTTATCCATATACTATAGACCCTTTAGGTTATTCACGGGACATTATCCACTTGCATATTAGAGGTATATCAAATATATACCTCGTATATCAAGGGTATATCAAATATATACCCAGTATATAYACTGTCTCGGTTACATGAAAATAACCTTCGATGTTTAGTTTATTAGATTTTGGACRACACAATGCTATGAATTCAACAAMAAATTTATTAAATAAAACTTTATTGAATATACATTTGTTTCTACATAAATACAAACTATAAGTTTAGGGCAACACACCCAATAGACTTATGGGACATTTTCCTGAAAACAAGACTTATGTTTCCCTTAAAGATAATTTTTATTGCCACACATGCATCATGATGTTCATAAAGTTTGCAATACTTGCATTACATGTAGAGAGGCTAAATCAAAATTGAAACCACATGAATTGTACACTCCTTTACCCATTCCTAATACACCTTGGACTGATTTGTCTATGAATTTTATTATTGGGTTGCCTAGATCAAGAAGGGACATGATAACATATTTGTGGTTGTTGATAGTTTTAGCAAAATGTCACATTTCATTGCTTTCCATAAGACTGATGATGCTAAAAACATTGCTAATTTATTCATTAAGGAAGTGGTAAGATTACATGGCATTCCTAATTACATTGTTAGTGATAGAGATGTCAAGTTTTTCAGTCATTTTTGGAAGGTTTTATGGGGAAAGTTGGGAACTAAGTTGTTTTCTACCACAGTCTATGCTCTTCTAAGTGGCTCAGAGTTTGACGGTGGCGCGGCCAGGTCGCAGGGGAATGTCGGGGCAAAGAGGTGCCGAATCTGGATTCCAAATCCTGAGCCTGAGGCGTTACAGATGATATCATAGCGGAACCTCTCCCAGTAAGATGTAGTTCGGGGACGAACCTAAGCAGAAGCTGGTGGGCATGTGACACCCGACTAGAGAGGAGGGGTACATGAATGAACCGATACCACATACGAATGAGAAGGATCCTGAAATCATGGAAGAATAGTCAAGAAAGGCTTAAAAGAATTGATAGTCACTACCTATACCAACAAGGTGTACCTTCCTTTTCGTTGGCTCAATAATAAGAACCTAGGATGATCAATTAGGTTGTATTCTTATTATTATAGCAAGGAAGGTATTGTGGAAAGATTCTACAAAGATATTTCCCTTTSTCAACTAATTTAGTATTCTAAACATAAATTCAATACAGATCCAATAATTCCGTTGCGGAATGAATTGTTCGTTCCATCAGTTACGTCATCCTAACTCTAATGTTCTTGCTTCTGTTTTACAATTGATGAATGTAACTCATGTGCCTTCAGATAAGTCTAATTCTCTTTGTACTCAGTATCTTSATGGTAAGATGTCGAAATTGTCTTCCCCTATATCTTGTACTCATACTTGCGTTCCTCTTGATATTATACACATAGATGTTTGGGGTCCTTCCCCTGAAATTTCAATAAATGGATATCRATACTATATCTCCTTTATTCATGATAAATCTCGTTGTACCTGGATCTTTCCTTTTGCTCTTAAATTAGATGTTTTTTTTGTTATCACCCGTTTTAAACCTTTCATTGAAAATTTACTGTCATCTAAGTTACGGGTGTTTAGAAGTGATGGTGGTGGAGAGTATTCTAGTGACTCTCTTAAATCTTTCTTTGAATCAAATGCTATCCTTCACCAAATGTCTTGTCCTCATACACCCGAACAAAATGGAGTTTCTGAACGTAAACATCGCCACATCATTGAAATGACTCTCACTTTACTTTCTAGATTGGGTATGACTTTAAGTTCCTAGTCACAAGACATGCTTGTGTTGTTTTCTTAATAAATTAGCTTAATTCCCTCTCCTTCTTTAGCAACCGGTCTCCTTTTTGAAATCTTGTTTTCCTCATTTCCTGATTATTATCATCTTCGGATTTTTAGTTGTGCTTGTTATCCACTTCGACGTCCTTTTGCTTCTACAAAACTACAACCTCTACAATTCAGGTGTCTTTCTTTGTTATCCCCTAATTATAAATGTTACTTATATTTTGACCCCTTAACCAAGAAAATGTACATATCCCTGTTTTTTATGAGAATGTTTTACCTCTTCTTTTGTTATCTTCTTCCAAATTACCCAGTGTTTCAATATTCATTCTTCTTCCTCCTTTATTGTACCCATTTACTTACCTTACCTTCTTTTGTAGCTTATGGAAATAACAGTTCTATTAATGTGTCTAAGGTTGTCCCGTTTCATTTTGACAGTACTGCCAATGTACCTACTGATAATACTATTCATGTTTCTGATGTTTTACCGAGGACTGTCTTTTCAGGTCATGTATTTGGTCATGGTTTCTCATTTACTTCTTCAGAATCTGATAATATACCTACTGCTATTGTATCTAATAGTGTTTTGGCTAGTTCCACGTCTAATACACAAGCATTTGTATATGTTTCTGTTGTAGTATCTGCATCCCATAATCAACATGTTGTTCATCCGGTTGATTTTATCCAAAATGCATCAGTTTATCTTGCCAATACTCATTCAATGCAAACTCGTTCAAAGTTTGGCATTGTTAAAAAGGTGTTCCTTGATTAGACTGCTCCTTTGGATGTTACTGAAGAACCCACTTCTTTTACTCAAGCCTCCAAAGTTAGTGAGTTGCAATGTGCTATGAGTGAAGAATTATAGGCATTACTTAAGCAAAACACTTGGTATTTGGTTCCTTGAACTCCACATAAACATGTCGTTGGTTGCAAACATGTGTAGAAGGTTAAATGACATCCTAATGGGAGTATAGCTCGGTACAAGGCTCACCTTGTTGCTAAAGGTTTTCATCAGGAAGAGGTATGGATTATTATCAAATCTTTAGTCCCACGGTACAAAAAAACCTACTATTTGGGCTGTTCTTTCCTTGGATGCCGCTTTTAATTGACCCTCTTCATCAAATGGATGTTAAGAATGCCATTTTTCATGGTGAGCTTCAAAAGAATGTCTCATGCAACTACACAAGTTTGCGTGAGTTCTCAATTCCCATTTTATGCTTGTAAGTTACATAAGTGATCTCTTAATGGTCTCAAACAAGCTCCTCGTACTTGGTTTGAGTGTTTTACATTCGAACCACTTACWTTTGACTTTGTGTGGCATATCCTTTCTTATTTGTTCGCAACGTTGGTGGTTTTGTTACTTACCTCTTATTGTRTGCGGATGACATTATTCTTACTGGGAATGATKTTTTATATATTGATTCTCTTGTTTCTCAACTCATGCACAACTTTGATATGACTGATTTGGAAAGTTTTACATACTTTCTTGGTATGGAAGTGCATAAAAAAATCTACTGGTATTTTTATTTCTCAAGAAAAGTATATTSGTGATGTTATTCTTTGGTTTGGGTTGCCTGAGGCTAAAATTTGTTCTACACCATGTTCTGCTACTTATTTGTTTGYTGCTTCACCACTATGCAGTTCTCATGATGCTTCTACTTTTCGAAGTATAGTTGGTACGATTCATTATTAAACGTTTACACTCCTCCRATGTCTCTGTTTTGTCAATAAAATCTCTCAATTTATGCATGCTCCAACCAATCTTCAACTAACTGGTGTTAAATGCATCTTTCGGTATTTTTGTGGTTCATTGTCTTTGGGATTGCACTTTCATCCAGGTGTTTTATTGCTTACTACTTTTTCAGACACTGTTTAGGTTGGCAATCAGRGTGATAGGCATTCAACTACTAGTTTTGTGGTGATTCTGGATCCTAATCAGATATCTTAGGTTGCTAARAAGCAGTCCATGGTTTCTCCCAGCTCTATTGAGGCCGAGTATCGGGCTTTAGCAAATATTGCTGCAGAGTCGTTGTATTGGCTTTGACAAGTATTGAAAGATTTGTTTGTTTTCCTGACTTCTCCTCCACACTTTTTTGTGATAACTAATCCTCTATACAGCTTGCTCGGAACCTTGTCTTTCATGGTTGTATGATAGCACGCTTTGTGAGMTACATTTCATGAGATTTATATTGARATTATTTGTTAGTTTTCGTTTCTTCATGACAAATTTAAGCACATAAGATGTACTTTTCAGSAATAAAGTATCGAGAGGAAACAAGACTTATTTGGATCAAAATGAGAGAAAAATTGGAATCAAAGTGACCAAGATGGAATAACAACAAGATTTGAAGCCAAAAACCCGAGAAAATAGCGCCACGACGCTGGCCTCGAGCATCGTGGAGCTCTGAAGTTTAAATTCACGTTTTGTGAATAGTGTAGCGCCATGGGGCTGCCGCGACAACTTTTTATAAAAATAGGGTTGTGCAGCCATCGAGAGGGAGGAGTTTGGAAGAAGTTTTCTGGCAATTTGGCTTTTTGGCCAATTTRGAGGGCAAGGAGACCATYAAAGAGGTTAGAAAAGTGATTTTCAAGGCTCGGGGTCATGGAGGTTACTCCGGAGATGGACGATTGACATGCCGAACATAGTTTCTTCTCCTTTCCCTTGATTTTTCTAGTTTTGTTATGGAACTCTCATTGAGATTTTATTGTTTTACATTGAATTTGAGTAGGTAAACCTCTTATCTTAGGGATTGATATAGCCATTAAACTTTATGGATTGRTTGTTTAATTCTTTTGATTGAATGATTATGAATGTTTTATTTATTTTTCTTTATGCTTAATGCCTTTAATCTACTTGTCATAGATTGATTGATATTAGACTTGAAATCTTACACTGGGGAGAGATGATTTTGAGTTAGAATTGAGATGCATAACTAAAGGGATTTTAAGATCGGGAGATCTAAAAGTCCTTTAGAGGTTATTAGAAGACTTGATCAATAAAGCCTTTACTTGTTATGGAAACTAGATAAGGATATTGGTTTCTTAATTGGTAAGGAGAATTAGTTTGCGCTCGGGAGAGGCTGTTGAGATTTGGAGTTCTTGGCCTATAGAATTAATACTTCGTTCAATCTTGAGTAAATTGAGTAGTTGGTTCATAGATTCAATAGGTGAAATCAATTCCCTATGACCTTTCTCCCTATTGTTTTTATCTTTGTTAATGCATGCTTATTTGCTTTGATTA
The DNA here is from genome assembly GCF_001995035.1 of Momordica charantia. The sequence continues at coordinate 117,588 of NW_019104713.1, forward strand.
TATTCTCCCATTTGATTTTGATTCTCTAAATAAAATTGAGCGATTGTATCTGTGGTACTTGAGTGATCTAGAAACCCAATTCAGGGGACGATATTGATTGGTATTAACTTASCATTTTGTTAAAGCTTGACCCGTACACTTGTAGTCAGCAATTTCTGCTACATTGTAGTGACTTACGTGGAGATTGATCTTCATTTTGTTCTGGAGCTTGTTATCTCTAATGACTTACGTCTTCAATTTATTTCCCAATTGCAGTAACCAGTTGATATTTTTACCAAACCATTGAGTGCTAATCGTTTGGTATCCTTGCGGCGCAAACTAATGGGTGATTAGACATTTGTTTGAGGGGGCATATTTGATTTGTATTATAATTTTGGTTAAGATTTGGTTAGGAAAGATTAGAGACCTATTTGACAGTTGTTTAAAGTTTAAGAACGATTTTCGATAGAAATTTAAAAATTACAAGACAAGACTTGTTATTYACGCAACTTACTATGAAAACATATAAACCAATTAATGTTGTGTACGCAAATTTAAGGCATTCTAATCACTAAAATTATCTTTATACAAATTACCTTTTTAAAAATTTAAGCCCCAACATAAAATTTTGTATCCACCACTGTATGCGACTAAAAATAATATATTTAGTATTTTTAAGTTATCAAAAGTAGACAAAATTTATGGCATTCTAGTGACACAAAAGAACACACATCGTACAAGACACAGCCACAAGATCAAAACAAGGCCAAATAAATGGCAAAATGACTAGTAGGTTTGATTGGAAGCCACACCAAATTCAGCAAAAACCTAAAAACTTGGCTTGTTTTTTTGCTTTATTCTTAGCTACACGTCTCCACCTCTTCATTAAGAGAGCAGTTGAACACCATTAAATTTTATCAGCCCCACTAACTTTTTTACATTCACTTCGTGGCTATTGGGAGGCCAACATGCAATGACAATTGACATCCAATCTAACTTCGCCACATGTTAAAATGTATTTATTTTTATTGTTATCATTATTGATTGAAGTTCTAGATCACAGATTTCATTTCACTTCATTTTCTTCTTAGGATTTAATTATAGTCTTCATCCCTTACTAGGTATAACATATTTAAAAGAAGTCAACAAGTATAGGTTAAATTTCCATCCAAAGTAATTATTTCTTTTTGCTTATAGCAAAGAGTATTAGTGAAATTTAATCAAACTATAAGAATTAATCCTTACGTAATGTCATCAAATTTTTAAGTTCATACTCGAATATATTAAATGATTAAATTTTACCCTAATATTTAACATGCATGTATAGTCCACATTTAGTTGGTTCTTATTCCCTCTCCTAATTAGAAACTCCTAATTGAAAAAGCSCAAGTAAATCAAATTCTTGGAAATTCTCAAGTTTCAAAAGTTTGAAAGCCCATATAAGAAATTGACACAAGTTTATAATTTTAGGTGCGAAAAGTTAATATATATATTTAATATTTGTGTTGGTTTATCTCAACTAAACAAAAAAATATATTTATATTTCACAAAGAAAAAGTAAAATAAAGAAATTCTTTTTTTTTTCATTTACTATTTTACTTGTTTCTCCAACGGGCAAAACTCTCTCTTTTTATTCTCACTCTCGTTTGTCTCTCCCAATGCATTGAAGTATTGTAAGTAGGCACATTTTTAAATAATTGAATAAGAATATTATTTCGGATTTAAATATTCTTCCTTGATAGAAAAGTAATTATCTTTAATAGTCGAGTTATACTCAAATTGATATTTTTCGGCAAGAATATTCACTTCATATCATAAGTTCATATTTTATGTCTCAAAATGCCTTCTTTTCAACATATTTTAACTTTTATTTATGGCAGGTCTTAATATTCAATAAATTAACATATGAAGAACAAACACTTGGCAAATTCATAATCACAAGGAGAAACTAACAGAGATGACAGCGTTGAATCGTCAGCAATTGGAAAAACTCATGTCAGTGGTAGACAAAAAACCCAGCAAGCAGAATGTAATGAAATTATTATTCATTTCCAAAAAGAGAAGAAGAAGACAAAGACACGACCATAACAGAACCTAGTTTGTCGAAGCCTCAATTCTTACTTTTGTTCTTTCTGTCGACTTCCAAGTTTTCTAGTTAAGGTTACTATGTCTTGCATCTCTGTAACATTAGCACAATATGATGTTGAACTAAATTTGATTGTGCCTTGAGAGCTTGTTCTGGAGATTATGATTGTTATGATGCKTTCAATAAATTTAACTACAAGTCCGCTAATATAAGAGGATTAAGAGCCAGTAGATATAGATATGATTTTGCATTTGATTTAAGATGGTTTTTGAAGTTTATGGTTTTGGCACTGCAGATGATCATGACCAAATTGGGTGTCCTGGTTGCTGTTTCAATTGCAGCTTATGCAATTAAGCAGCTCACAATCAGATCATGGAGTTCATCAGCCTTGCCCACCAACTGTTCAGGTTTTGTCCTCACTCAATTTTGCTGATTGGCTCATGCTTATGACTTTTTTACTTCTGTCTCATTTTTGTTTTCTTTATTTGACTCAGAAAATGGAGAAGGCACAGAGAAGAATGTGAGCAGATACCGAAGAATTTTCGTGTTTTGTTTTTACCAAGTTTGAGAGAATCAACTTTGAAATTATTTTGATGCATTTGGTTTTGTACCACTTTTATAATCTTTTGTATGGCAGGGCTTGGATGTAGAAGAACAGAAAGGTAATTCAATAAATGGTGCAGCTAGCCAAGTTAGTGGTAGTTCCTCTGATCCTGAACTTAGAGAGCTTCTACCACGAGATTCTGAAAGTCGGTTGCTTGATTACAACAAGAAAGAAGAAGGCAAAGTGCCTGAATCCCACATGGAAAACAATAAGATTGAGTTGCAAAGATTGCTTAAACTAGTGATGGAATTGGAGGAGAGGAAAGTAAAGCTTGAAGATGAATTGCTAATGTACGACAGATTGAAGGACGGTAAATCCGATGGCACGGAGTTACRAAAGGAGCTTGAGGCCAAGGATGAAGACATGAGTATGCTTAATATCACAATCAGCTCTTTGCAGGCTGAGAGGAAGAAGCTTCAAGAGGAGATAGTGAAGGGAGCATTTATGAAGAAGGAACTAGAGGAGGCAAAGGGCAAGATCAAGGAGCTGCAGAGGCAGCTTCAGCTTGATGCAAACCAAACAAAAGAACATTTATCATCACTCAAACGACGAGTTTCCACTTTGCAGGCAAAAGAGGAAGAGGCCGTCAAGAAAGAAGCTCAACTTTATCGGAAACTGAAAGCGGCGAAGGGATTCGAGTTAGAACTTGGGGAGCTTAAGCAGAAGAATCGACAGCTTCAACGTGAAAAGGAGGAACTAACTTCTAAGCTAGAAGTTATGGAGGCTAGAATCACAACTCTCACTACATTGACAGAGGTTAGTGGCAGCTTAAAGAGCTCATTTTGAGTTTAGAATGTGACAATTCAACAATACATTTCACACTTCTTAATAACTTTTTCTTCAACGGGGAGCTTTGGATGGCATGATGTACTTGTTCTTGAAGGACTAATTTTCTAACTTTGTCCATATGCTGCTTACAGAGTGAAATCATCACTGAGGAAAGAGAGGAGGSCCGAAAGTTAAGGCGGGCAAATGAGGAACTGACTAAGCAACTCGAAGGGCTTCAGATGAATAGGTTTAGTGAAGTTGAAGAGTTAGTGTACCTTCGTTGGGTGAATGCTTGCTTGAGGTATGAGCTTCGAGACAACGAGACATTGGGAGGCGAATCTGCTCTTGATCTGAGTAAGAGTTTAAGTCCAAAGTCGAAAGAGAAGGCAAAACAACTCATGTTAGAGTATGCAGGATTGGGATTTGGACAATTGGAAACAGATCATGAAAGCAACTTTTCCCATCCAACATTCTCTTCTGGGATTGAAGATTTTGACAATACTTCAAGTGGTAGTTCAAGAAGCAGAACCAGTAGTTTCAGATGGAAGGATCCTTTAGAAGCAGCGGTGGCTCATAGTACTGAAACTTTAACAACTCCCTCAGAAGTAAAATTCCAAGTTTCTTCAAGAAACTCTGTCAATTCAGTTGCCACATCATTCCAACCGATGTCTCAATCAGCCGAGGAAAGTGTAAAACAGAAATATTCAGCTTATAAAGAGCATCATAAGTTGAATATAGGGAGAGGGAGAGAGAAGCAGATCAAGGAAAAAGCTGAGAAAGAAAGGGTAAAAAATTCCTGTTACTGGGAACCCGAGTTTGTTCGATTCGATCAAAAATTGATGAAAGCTGAGGTAAAAAATGATGCACCATCTTCATTCTCTTCTACTTATTTGAATGCATTTGTTGCTAGATTGGGAAGATTAAGAACATATATTCATTTCCTTTTGTCTTTTCTTTTTCATAACTCATCTTGGATTTAAGATTGTAAGAGTTGTATGTGCTAAATTAGGTGAAAGCTGATATGGAGACTGAAGGAGATTTGGTTATGCCATTGACAATGGATGTAAAAGCAGTTTCTTTCACCAACATGGAAGATGTCGTCTCATTCGTAATCTGGCTCGACCAAAAAACATCTTCCTTGGTATGCTATTGAATTAACTTCTTTTTTCTCCTAACCCCTTTTGAGTTTAATGTGTCGAGGCTTCATAAATAAAACTAGTATCCATGCACACAAGCGARGAGTATTAAGAATATATATAAAAGATTAAATATATGGTAACCACACATCTTTTTTTTTTTCCATTGATAAGGTTGATGAAAGAGTGATGATTCTCGAGCACTTCGATTGGCCCGAGGGCAAATCAGATGCATTGAGAGAAGCAGCGTTGGAATATCAGAACCTGATGAAACTAGGAGAGGAAGTCTCTTCTTTTGTTGACAGCCCCAAACTCACACGTGAAGTTGCTTTGAAGACAATGCACTCCTTGCTACATAAGTATGCCATGTTTCTCTGATATAATCTATTCTCCTTTGGAAGGAGTTAAGTACCTATAATCATCGGTTTCGATATCGAGTAGAAAGTTTCTTAGTTTCGGTTAGATTGTAACCGTCGTTTGATTCGAGTTGATTGATAGGATGGAGCAGAGTGTCCATGCAGTCTTACGTAATAGGGAGATGGCGATTTCGCAATACGAGGAACTTGGAATTCCAGTTGATTGGTTGTTGGATTCTGGAGTTGTTGGCAAGGTCTGTGAAGGAAAATTTTTTTATGACAATGCATCAAAAGGCATAAGTTTTATGTGTTTGTAGAGAGGCATATAATGAATTCACTTATTTATTATTATTATTTTTAGTATGGCTTTTTATATATTGTATAGCTTTGGATGTAATATTTGTGCACATTAATTTGAAACTGCAGATGAAAGTTTTAAGTGTAGAATTGGCAAGGAAGTACATGAAACGCATACTAAATGAAGTTAATGCACTGAGTGGACCTCACAAAGAACCAAACAGAGAATTTTTGCTGCTGCAAGGAGTGCGTTTTGCTTCTCGTGTTCACCAGGTAACTTTTACTTTTTACTTTTACTTTTTTACTTATACAGCGGGTGAGTTTGATAATTATTTCGTTTTTCGTTTTTTTTTTTTTGAAAAATAGTAATTTTTACTCTTTTCCTTTGTAATATACTTTCAAAAATGTTATCAAAACTTCAGTGAAATTTTAAAATGAAAAAAAAAGTACTTTTGTCGTCTTTATTTTTTGAACTTTAAATGTTTTAATTTTTTTCTAGTTTTTGGCTTTAGTTTATTTTGGTTCTTATACTTTTAAAACGTTCATTGTAGTCCTCGTACTTTTAAAACGTTTATTTTAGTCCTTATACTTTTGACTTTTGTTCATTTTAGTCTTTGTACTTTCACCGTACGTTTTGGTTCATATACTTTTAAAAAGTGTCCAATTTGGTCTCTACTTGCAAAATTTGAACACAATAGAAATCTTTTAATACACATTTATTGACTACATTTTAATAAACTTAGTGAGTGAAGTGTTGTATTAAAATTATGATCATAAGAAATGAGATAAAAAGTTAAGATGAAAGAAATAAAAKAGTCACTTTCTAGAAGTACATGGACCAAAATTGACGTTTCGAAGATACAAAAACTAATATGAACAAATGTTGAAAATACGGGGACATAATGTTTTTAAAAGTGAGACAAAAATAATATTTAAACCAAGAATTTATTAGTGAATAAGTTTAATTTGRACCGACACAATTCTTCTCTTTTTGCACCCAAATGCAGACTTTCTCAGAAATGAGATGTGTGACTCTTGTACTTACAATCATATGAATTGCTAATTATTAACTATCATAATGTCTCAGACTTTTAATTCATAATCAATCAATGATTATAGTAGTCTTGGTCCWCTTAATTATTATGAACACGAAAATTAATSCTGATCAAAATTACACAAACTCAAAATTTTGGGGAAAAAATGTCCTTAGTTTGCAGGAGGCTTTGATGTAGAAAGCATGAAGGCTTTTGAAGAGCTGAGGAATCGTATCCATACAGAAGCAGGACAGAARCAATGAATTGAACATCATATTCTCCTCAGTTTCTTTTTTATTCTTATTCTTTTGAACTTTAGCTAATTACTTTGTAGTTTTAGTAGATTAATCTTCACCAAATTTATGTAATTAGAATAAGATCACATGTTGAATGAGAATGTTAATAATTGATCCCATGTTCTCTCATAAAGAGTAAAAGTTTATTATCATTTAATCAGAACTACAAATCTTATAATTTTTGGAATTTGTAATGGATAGCTAAAATATTGTCATGGTTACCAATATATCAACCAATTTTGAAATTTGTAAATATAGCAAAAATATTTTAAATCTGATTTTTGTATTTTTAGTTATTCTAATTCTACTTTCTCGTATTGATATAGCGGTGGTATATAAAATTAGGTATATCATTTACATATCAGATCAGATATACCATTGGTATATCATTAAAATACTGATTTACCTTGATGTATTACATACTAAGTGTTGATGTCGAAATTTGGTTGGTCTACATGTCCATCGATCGAGGGCAATCAGACAATCGATCGAGGGCAATCAGACAATCGATCGAGGGCAATCAGACAAGTTAACACTAATATTGAAGATGATGAAGATGATATGACTGTGGAAAAAGGGGTGGAATATCTACTTATTGGAGAGTGTACAAAATGAGATGATAATGTTGACATGTTAAGGGAAATTGAGGTTTTTGACCCCACCAATTGTTCAAATTGGATAAATGAACCCTTTTTAAAAAAACCTAATTTTTGACCCCAACTCCCTTTAATTTTAACCTCTCCCCAAGCTAATTTACTATAGTACCCTCATGTTTAAAAATGAAGGGAACTCCCTTCAAGTAAAACCCTAAACCCCATCTCGGACGTTTCCTGGCCCAACAAAAATTTCCACCCGATCTCGGACGTTTCCTTTGTCCTAAAACCCTAAACCCCATCCCGGATTGAACGTTATCTCGGACGTTGGACGAGTCATCCATCCCGGACCTTACGCTTCCAAGACTTTCTCTTCCATTGTTTCGCACTACGAAGTCATCAATCGCAAGGTTAGTGGTCGGGTAGATTATAACAAAATTTTTAGAAACATTTGTTGTTCTGATATCATTATCGGTGCTATCTGAAGCAACCATGTAGATCTAGGGTCATTTTCATGTTGTGCTTATAGGACTGAGAAATTTGGGGAAAAATGAATCTCGGATTCAATCCCATATTCAATCCCGGATGAATTTGGTTCAGGACAGAGTTCGGGATCGAAGCCGGGATCGAAATGACGTTTTGAGTTCCATCTCAGATGTTTGTCCCAGATCGATATCAATCCCGGATGAGGTTGGAATGCCTTTCGCAGCTTTTAGAAATAGTTCCTCGAGTGTCTTCGCATCGACTTTAAATTTTGCTAACAAGTTCGTCTTAATATGTTGTATACAAAAGCAATGAAATTTAGTGGGAAATATCTTGTCAATTGCCTTACAAATGGTTTGATGTCTATCGGAAACGAAAACCAAATTGTTCACTACGCCGAGCGCACCTTTTAATTGAGTCATAAACCATACCCATGATGCTACAGTCTCACCGTCGACAATAGCAAATGCAACTGGGTAAATCTGGTTATTCGCATTCGAACCAAAAGCTGTTAACAATACCCCCCTGAACTTCCCTTTTAGGTGCGCGCCGTCGACAACCAACACTGGTCGAATACAAGCCAGAAACCCTCTAATCAATTGACCCAAAGCCATAAAAACATATTTGAAATATTTTCCATCTTTGAGTTCAAATTCGAAAATAGTACTTGGGTTCATGATTTTTAATGCTTCACCATAAGCTGGTAGTAGACCGTATGACGATGTTGGATCCCCTCTAATAAGTCGAAGTGCTTCTTCATTGGACCGCCAAACTTTGTCATAACTTAAATTCACATCATACTCCTTCCTCATGTCTTGTATTATGTCCTTCGGTCTATACGTGCGAGAGACGTCTGTAAACTTCGCTTGGACAAGATGTTCGACCACCCAACTCTTAGCTTGCCTATGATCCTGTTTCAAAACTCCACCGTTGCATGTATGGATGTTATAATATTTTTTTTATCTTGAACAGATTGCAGTCCCTCAGCTTTGTAGCTCGAAGTCTCCAGGTGCAACTAGTATCAACGCAGCGTAGTATATATAGTTCCGGTGTCGACTTTTTTACTTGAAACTGAAAATTCAGCCGCATTGCAACTAAATGCATTATCAAATACTTCGCCCTCCTTAACATCATTTGTTCCAGAAGACTGTACTATGAGTTGCAACTTCTCATCATTAGGCTGTCCAGTGAGACCATCACACCCTATTTGTCGGACCGCTGCTTCGTCCCTACGAATCTCAGCTTGTACCTGTTCCACATCGGGCTCAGACTCTTCATCAAGTGCATCGTCATAGTCATCATTCACAAATTCTACTTCATAGTCTCCTTCTTCTGACTTTCCCAACGGGTCATATGATTCATCACTTTCATCTTGATTATCATTCCATAATCCCGGCACATTCCAATCACATACCCTGTCATCTCCTAGGTTACATGGAACAACATCTGATTCCAATGGTGTTAAACGCGCTATATCATGACCTAAATGCCCGTAATACGGGTGTGGTTGTTTGGAAGAAAAGGGGTTCGATGATGAGGAAGGAAATGAATGTATCGAATCTGTGGGTCTCTAAAATGGGGAATACAAGCTGTGGGCATACAACTCGAGGACACGTTTTGGCCTACATGATATGAGAAAGAAGGCATGTACGTTTCATTCTCATGTACCTACTTTGGCATAGTAGATATGTATATAGGCAATTCAGATACATCCTCACCAGTTAAAAAAAAATTCAGGTCATTGTCATCAGTTATCTCCATTACACAAACTTTAGTTTTAAAATGATATACGCGTCTAATTATAATATCGAACTGAATGAGATTTATATTACTCAATCTATACACGTGACCTAGAAATTCTCTGTACATGGTTGTACTATCCACTATCAATCCTATAGTGCGACCACCAACATAATTTTTTTCACTATCGTTCAATTCTCCACCAAATGTTATGAAAACACGAGGCATCCTGCAAATTGATAAAATCAAGTGAGCTAAGAATATCGTCCAAAAAAAGGTGGTAAAAAAAAAACAAAATACATGTCATCCTGGACCGTCTCGGACCAGTCTTGGTCCGAGACATATCCCGGACCAGTCTTGGTCCGAGACATATCCCGGACCACAGTGCTTCGAGATTGGTCCGGGATGTATCCCGGTTCACTCCCTAACCATCTTTCGATCCGGGATTGAACTTGGATTTGTCCGGGATTGAACATTCAATCCCGGATCTCGAAGCTTCAATCTCAGAAAAATACTTGATCTGGGATACCGACTGCATTTTTTTCTTTTTTTCAAGAAGCCAAATGAAAATGTATGAATGGAAAATATTTCAAATCATTTCAGAAATTTTAATGTTAACGTACCTCTAACTCTTCAAATGTGAAAATGTGGGACAACGATTTTAGATAGTGTGGGGACAATGATCAAACACGTGGCAATGTTTCTTTCTCGGATTTTAAAAAACGTGATCTGTGAGGAGTTTGGATGGTGTGAAAATTTTGGACTGTTTCAAATTCAAAGCATAAGTAAAATATGAGSTTAAAAGTTTGGTGAAATGGTTGGGTGGAAGTTATTGGGGAAGTTAATTAAGGGTATATTCGTCTTTTCACTAAAGGTGGGTTCAAAATTAAGTAGAGGTGGAGTCAAAAATTAGGTTTTTTTAAAAGGGGTTCATTTATCCAATTTGAACTATTGGTGGGGTCAAAAACCTCAATTTCCCACATGTTAGATTGATGGAAAGTCAACTCTTGGGTTCTTAGCAAGGTTGTATCTAGATATTTTAGCAATTTCAATGTTTAATGCCACTTTTAAGTCTACATTTAATACTAGTAGGAGAGTAATAGATTTTTTTCGCTAGCTCCACATTGCTCTATCTACCGTTGAGGCAGTTATTTGTGAGCAAAATTGACTATGCTCAAATGCTATCGGTGTTGTAGATTTCAAAAAGTGAAAGATTAGGAAGCAACAAACAATAACATGGACAAGTCTAACAAGGAGAAACAAAATGCTTCTTGAATTTTGAATATTACTGTTAAATATTTGCATATGACTTAAACTTATAATTTATTTTGGAAATTAACTACGGTTGTTTAGGTTGGGGTAGAGGTTCGAACTAAGGTCATGAATAGGTGCCTTAACCATTTGAGTTATACTCGATTTGGCGTACCAAAACTATTGTTGCTTAGATTTATGATATTATTGTAACTTTTAGATTTTGTTATGGACCTAGACTTATTAATTGACTTATTGACCTTTGATTTTGTTATAAATGTATTATTATATTATTATTGGATAATTGTTCTTTTAAAGATATACCTAAGGTCTCCCCCAATAATTTTGAGAAAATCAACAAATGGTTTATTGGATTGGATGAATTCATAATTAAATATTTTATTTTTAAAAAATAAACATTGTTGACTGAAAATTGCGAAAGAGAAGTAAGGAATAAGAGTAGGATGGTAAAAAAGTTCAATTACCATAATATAATTATAAAAATTGAGGGACAAAAGAAAAAGAAAAATTAGAAATTCATATAGCCGACCTGAATCGATAGAAAATCACCCCAAACCGAAGGAAAACAGATAAACTGACAAAAAACCAGCAAAAGCTAGCTTGAATCGCGCTAATCGGTTACCCGCTGGACCAAACCAATAAACCAACGGTTTATCAATTAGGTGCGGTTCGACTTTCAATTTCTAGCACTTTGGATCTAATTCCTGTTATTTTGTAATTTCTAATCGTTTGGCTTCGATTTTTGCTCCATAATCAAGCCAAATCAACCCGCTTGCACCCCTAATTAATTCATTGGTACTGATTGTTAATCACAATTAGTAGCATCGTCTATTGGCGGTTGTAGTTGTACTATGCATGGACACTTAATTAATAAAGAATTAAGTATAATCAGGAATGTGTTTGGTTGGTGTTCTGAAAATAGAAATATAAAAACAAGAAATTCAATGAAAAATAAAGTTGTATTTCATTTTTTTTTTATGTTTTCAAATATGTGTTTGGTATCAAATTTAGACATTGAATTTTAATTAAAAAATTTGTTAAAAAGTGTTCAGAACTATATTTATATACTATAGTTGTAATCGTAAACGAACAGTCTACCGCTCCACACACCTCCAAGCTCTCGCCGTCTGTCATGCCTTCAGTTTAACGACTCAAATTACTCCAATACGTTGCATTATGTTTGAATGATTGTCATCTSTAGCAGCAACCCACAATGGAATATATGGAAGAAAGTCATTGAATGCAATTCAATGACATCTCCATCTCATAATTGAATRTATGCAATCAGATCAACTTTGAATGCAATTAAATTTTGCCAAGGATATATCAATCACGTYTCCTCTTCCATCACACTGATGCATGTTTTAAGCCTCCATCTTGCGATAATCTAGTATCAATTAAACTCTTCAATTAATGACTGTAAGTAAACGTCGATATACTTTCCAGGTGACTTTGACCCAGGAATAAGCAATGACATTAATAAATTACTTTCCTTCATGTACTTACAAGGAGGCAAATTGTATGGAACAAGTACCACTGGCCACATGCTATACGAATTGTTCGTATTCCCAAACGGATTAAATCCATATGAAGCTAGTCCCAAACGGACATTTCGTGGGTCTAAAGCAAATCGAGGAAATGTGCTATCTAGATGCTTCTACCCCAAAGCGTCAGCTGGATGTCGTAAGATACCCTCTGTCTCAACTCTTTTTTCTTTATGTCACCTCATTTCAGAAACGAAATGTTTTGAAGAAAAGAACTGTTTCAATCTTGGTATTAATGGAAAATGTCGTAACACTTTTTTGGGGACTTATGAAGCTTTTCCATCACTGTTTTTATAATGAGATTMACCACATTTTGGACAACTTTGACATTCAGAATATTTTTTCTTGAATAATATACCGTCATACTTACAGGCATGTATGGACTCGTATGGACTCATATGAAAGTCSTAAATCACGCAGTCTCCTTTTAGCCTCGTATGATGTATTAGGTATAGATGCATCTATCGTAAATGTTTCATTTAATAATTCAAGTAACATATCAACAATTTATTACTCCAATTGTTAATGATCTTGATATGCATCAGCTTTACTAAAAAATTAAATGATGAAAATTTTGTACAAGTTGGGTACAATTGACTACGCGCTTCATTGAACAACTGCTCGAAATTGTTAGACGTGTCATTTCCATGTTCGTTTGGGGACGTCTCAAAACAAAATTGTTCACCTTCTACATTTTTTTCTACCATGGGGCACTATAAATCATTGAGAAGTCCAGACATATCACCATCCTCATTATAAATAACATTGTGTTCTCTACTTAATTCATTGTGCGAAGTAGTTTCACGTCTTGTATAACAACTTGAAGGGATTAGTTCCTCTCGATGGTATATCCATTGAGTATATGAATGTGATATTCCATTTATAAACAAATGTCTTTCTACTCTATCAATTGAAAACCACTTTACATTCATACAATATCTACATGGGCATCTTGTTTTTCCCGTATTGTTGACGTGAAGTTTTGCCAATTCTATGAAATGTTTTACTCCTTGAACATACTCGGGCGAGAATCTATCCCTAACCTTAATCCAATCCTTATTCATTCTCGATGATAATACTCTTTAAAAAACCTCCAATTCAGTATAAATGGTCAATGTTGAATCCTAAAAGAATCAAAACAAAAGATTAGGTTCATTTTGTCATCAACCTAAGGATATTTTGAAAATAGAAATATCTAAAATTTGTTTTCAAAGTGAGACGAGGATGCAAGGGTGTGGTCATTATTGTCGATTATGAGTGTTGTAGTTAAAAGTAGGAGAGTTTGAAAGTATTATTGAGGACTTAGATATATTCCTAAGATATGACCACTAAAAAAATAACTGAAATATACTTATAGAGGTCGTCTAAAAATCTAGACCAACATTGCTCACAACCAAAATAACGAATTCATAATT
>NW_019104713.1:146516-156813 GCF_001995035.1 Momordica charantia
GCCGGCGGTGCTGGAAAAAGGGGGTGAAGTCAACCTTGCTGGCCAGGACTTTCCTGGTTATCAAGGGATGGTTGGAGAAGGAAGAGTAGGAAAATGTGATGGTTGTTGATTTGGGATTCATTTTGGCCTTGAAAATGTTTAGTTCATGAACTAATAAGAGAAGAAGAGAGATCCAAAGCATGGTAAAAAGGAGGTGGGAAATTTTGAATGTCATGGAGGAAGAAGGAGAGAGAGAAGAAGAAGGGTATGAAAGGGAAGCATGGAGCACTGTAATTACCAAGCAAAAAGTTCAAAGATGAGGTTTTTCCTTTTAGTGGACAGAGAGAGAGAGAAAATTGGTCAGTGGAGGGTGACAAAGTTCAATGAAATGAGCTTACTGTGAAAAATGCTGCCTTTTTATGCTTAGAGAGAGGAGAGAGAATGGTAGACCCTTGTCAATAAAACTTTTCTTAGAGATAAAGGAAGACAAGGAGTTATTAATTAAAGGAGATTGTTTCAAAGATTTATATAATAAATGCCCATAATATAGTTCAATTTTTCTCAAYTATGGCTGGGAAATTGCAAGCTTTAGTTTGAATATACCATTATTTTTTAGTGTCTCTGTCAAAAGCCTATCATTTGGTGAAAAGCCACACGCCACATTTAGTTTTTGAGTGAAGTGAAGAGCAAAGAGAGAGGTGGGGAAGTGTGTAATCCATTGTTTTTCTGTGGAGGAAGCAAATTGAACTTCATATGTTGACAGTACGGTGTGTTTGGAGAGAGAATGAATGAAAAAGGCTAGCAATATTTACACATATTGAACCGTCAAGGGAAAGGTTTTCTAAGCTGTGTGAACAACCTGMAATCTTGACTTGGACGTGTGGAAGCTAATTTTAGTTCAAAATTGAAAATATATATATATGATCTTATGAAAAAGTAAGAGTTGAGGGTTTGTTTAGTAACAATGTTACAGATAGGGTATATGAAAATATGTAGATTTAAAAGAATCACAACTAGAAAAATGGCCTTCCATGACAGTTGTCAACAATAAAAAAATTTAGACGAAAAGAAAACTGCATTTTTTGTTGGAAAAAACACAACTTTTCGGATTTTGTTAGTTTTACGACAGTTAAAAACTATCACAAAAATCGAATTTTCAATGACAGTAAAAAACTATCACGAAATGGTAGAGATATGATTTTGGCAGGAAAAAATGGTGATCTATGAAAATTTTCCATGTTTTAAGACATTTTATAATTGTAAAAAAAAAAATTCAAATATTCCGTGACAGTTACCTAGACCATCTTGAGCATCTATGACATACAAAAAAATGTCACAAATGATTTTGACCGCTTTTCATTTCAGTCGGAAAAACTATACTTTTATAGATCATTTTAATTATTTCGGGATTCTCCGATCGTATCGAGTATAGATTTATGATTAATAGTTTCCCCAAATACTCCATAACATAAAATAAGTAGAAAATGGTATTTAGTATAGTGGTCTGCTTACCCGGTGTAATTGTGCCCTTCCTCTTCTATCCCGAGTTTGAGCCAAGTGGATTTCAATTATTTTTTCAACCTTCTATTATTATAATTTTACAAAAAATTACTTTTTACAATAAAAAAATAATTATATTTTCCATTTAAAATAAATGATATATATTTATTTCATATCCACATTTCCTTGTATAAGTTTAATTCATCATGAAAATTAAAATATGATGATAAACATAAAATAATATAAGTTAATTCTAGTTTCCTAAACATTTTGTAAATAAAATATTCATATTTAAATTATACCTTGATATTGATATTGATATTGATATATATATATATGGAATAAAAGGTAAGTCAACTCAATCGAATGCTTARGAATTAATTTGGATTTAAATTGGAACTAGTTAGGTTCATGAACCTTTAAACTTTTATAACATAAAATTTTGAATTTTAGATAGAAATTTTTTAATTAAATCTTAGTTTTGAATTTTTTTTTATTAAATTTTTGCCCATATTTTTAATAATAACTTTTTGAAATAAAAACTTAGTAAATACATCTTTTTATTAAAAAAAATGAAAATATATACATGATAACATATTTAGTTACTCGTGTAAATTGAACTCAAGACTAATAAGACTTACACACAAAACACCAACAAAATAAATTGATTTTATGAAATGTTCAAGTATAAAAATGATTACTACATTCTAGGTAAATAAAATTAAAATAAATCATGTCAAACCACACCTTTTTGCGAATGACTTTCTTTCTCGTCTSTTTTCGATGTTCTTTAAAAAAATATATATAAAGTTCATCATCTTCCTTGCGCTTTTTGCCTTCCCCGTCATCCTTCATCTTCCTCGTGCCGTCGTTCAAGATTCGTTTCCTAGATGACGCAAATTCACATAATTGATCGCCGACACTACAAGAATTATGAGTTTTTTTCCGACGCTGGGCAAACATCTTTTTCCTAACTAAAGAGTAATAGTCGGATTTTGCCGACTACGGACTAAAATAATCAGGAAAGGAATACATTCTTGACGATGGGTGAAGTTACTCTTATCGATGCTTTTGCCTAATAGTCGGGTAAAATTTTATATTTGTGTAAATTAAGATTTAGTGTTTATATTTGTGTCAGAGATATAGTTTAAAATCTAGTTGGATAATTGTGTGGCTATCCTCAAGCAAAAATAGCTGTGTCATGCATATAGTTTAAAGTCTAGTTGGATAATTATGTGACTATTCTTCAACAGGTAGTGGTAGTCAATTAAGATTTGGATAAGTAGATTGTTTTTACTTGTTATTGTTCCACATCTGTGTTGTTCATACATCAATTTTTAGGTTCATATTTACTCGCAGGATTTTAATTAGACATTATGAGTTCCTTGGTTCAAGCCTCATTATTTAGTGTTAGTTAGATTCTAAACCTTTTAGTTTGCTTTTGAATTTCTATTCTTAGGTTGTACTCTTAAGTTATGATTTTCTTTTGGATTTTAACGGTTTATTTATCTTTCTCAATTCAATCTCTTTGACACGATATCTCATCCCCTCGACTGACAACACAGACAACCCAAGTAGATCGAGCAACCGCAGCTGCATCTCCAGCAAATCCTTATGCATAACACTAATGTGATGTTCCTCTTCAGTAGTGCAATCTTGACGGTGGTGAACGGTGCGCTCCTCCACRAACTCCGATGAATCCAATATGAGTAATGCTTTACATGAGATTGTTATAGTATGGTTGTGAAGTCTGAACGAAGTTAGTTTCCTTATTTCTAAATTTTTATTTTTGTTCTTAGTTTCGTGGAATTTTGTATAGCAGTGACTATTAAGTGAAAAACATGGTGGTTAGAGTGTGATTATTTGTAGTGGACATGTGTTAGAAAGCAATGTATGAGTTCATATTAATATTTTCTTAATTTTTTGTTCTATTTTTTTTGAAGGAGTAGCTTGTGGGAGCAAAATTTGAGAAAGGAGGATGTTCAGGAAAGAATTTTGGCATACCTTCAACATGTACGGGATATCGACTCTTATTCATTGAATAGTAATATATTAGCTACATACTATAATTTGACCCATTCCAAATTACTATGTTATGAACAAATATTTGATATTGGTTTCTTTTTTTAGGCCCCGTAAGAATCGTCTTGGAGAAGCTTGATTGTAACTATGTGGTTTATGGGCCATTTTTGTTGAGTTAGCGATTTATTCATATGTAAATACTTGGTTTATGTATATGAAATTTTTGTATATGTGAATACTCGGTCCAAGCATATGAGAATATTTTATTTATCTATACGTGTCTTCTTGGTTTATAAATGTCTTTATATATATGCTTTTGGATGTGTAATAGGTATAATTGATAGGTATTAGGTACAATTGTGGAAAAAAGCTTATCGAAAGAATATTTCGTGACAATTTTATTTCGTTATTGAAATATTATCAATATGGGACATTTTAAAAATCTCGTTGTTTTAATAGTTATGACAGTTATAAAACAACATGAATAATTGTACTTGTCAACAAAATATGTTTTGTGACACTAAAACAATGTCACTGAAAATCTTTTTCTGACAAATAAAAATTGTCACTATAAAGACATTCATGATGATTAAAATTTGTCAATATAAAAACTTTCTTGATAGTTAAAATTGTCAACGTTGACCGTTAAAACTATCACTATAAAAAATTTTGTGACAGTTATACATAATCATTATTATGGTTTTCTTGACGTTTATAAATAGATATTAAAAAATATTTTGCGACAATTATAAACTGTCGTTAAAATACATTTTATGACAATTATAAACTATCGTTAAAAAGCATTTCATGACAATTATAAACTTTCGTCATTAAGTTTTTGTTGACATGAGAACAAAATTTTTTATAGTTTCAGTAACAGTTATAAATTGTCATCAAATAAGTTTTTGTGACATTTTAAAATTGTGATGGATGATTTATTCATGACAAATTATAACTATAGTTGTAAATGTATTAATGACAAAATTAAAAAATTGTCATGTTCTCCACTTCTTTGATGCCTTAATCCATGATAGTTATATAACTGTCGTTAATTAAGTTAATGACAATTTTAAGTTATCATTGAAGCCTATATTTATAGTAGTGCATGATATAAATGCTTACCGTCAAATTTAAGGTTTAGGGCGATCAATGTTGACAGAATTTGGTAAGAAATGGGGAAGTTATGCTCCATAAATGTTTTTGACTGTCTTTTATAAAAAACAAAAATTTGGATTTTATTTCAAATTTAAGTAAGTTAAATATATATATATATTTTACGTTCTTTTGTTGTAGATTTTGCCATTATTTTCATAATAATTAAATTATTTTCCAGTAAATATGGTAAAATTAAAAATTTCGTCCTATAACTTTTAAACTTCACTGTTCGCATCCCACACTCAATCGCTGCAAGTCCACTATTGGGAGGTAAAATCACAGAATGCCACGTGTAACATCCCACACTCAATCGCTGCAAGTCCACTATTGGGAGGTAAAATCACAGAATGCCACGTGTAACATCCCACACTCAATCGCTGCAAGTCCACTATTGGGAGGTAAAATCACAGAATGCCACGTGGATTGAGAAATACGGCTCATAACCATCCTCATGGCGCCAACCTGCACAACTCGGTGCCGATGACTTGGAACCTCAAATAAAGGTAAAAAACTCTTAGCTCGTGTCGTCCGTAAAAATCTGACAATTTCATCGTACAATTGGGAACAATTCAACAACCTTAGTAACTGACTAATGATTGTCGTAAAAGAAACATTCCAACCTAATCCTTACAAATACGCCATTACTCCACTGAGCCATCAATGCAATTATATCTAATACTGACCTAGGGATTCAGATTTTGGATTGACTTGAGTGCGGGAATGTTTGTTCTTTGCTTGCATGTCTCCTTGTCAAGCTAATTCCACTCAACTTGCCATGTTAGCTCGCGTGAATCTTGCACTTTGTAGAATTTAACAGAAACATTTGAAGTCGTCTGTGAGAATCATCTAAAAAAGTTAGTGCTTCACCAAGTATATACTATGACAGACGATTCTTAAGGTTCAAATAACTACAACATGGGAKACCCAAATCAACCTCACAACCTTAATGATCCAAAGAATGCACATGAGCCCTTGCTCGTAAGCCTCCCATCGGGAAGAAGCCAAGAACTAGGACGAATTCTCATAAAACACGTTCTACATGTTGGGTGTGTTGCTCTAAACTCGTAGTTTGTATTACGTAAAAACAAATGTATATTCAATAAAGTTTTATTCAATAAATTTGTTGTTGAAACATAGCATTGCATTGTCCAAATCCAATAAACTAAACATCCAAGGTTATTTTAATGTAATCCGGATAGTATATATACTGGGTATATATTTGATATACCCCTAATATATGAATGGATAATATCCCGTGAATAACCTAAAGGGTCTATAGTATATGGATAAGGCTGGGTACCTTATTCTGGCAAAACTATGGATACGGCTCACTCTGTAAAGGTTACAGACGACTCGATCCAGGTCATTCGTGTGGAGAAATGCCAGTGGGGGTATCCTGTACAATGAGTTTGTATAAGACCGGACCATGAAATAGGCAATCTTTAGATGTAACACCGTTAACTAATAGATTGCTATTTCTTAGGATGACTAGGCAACTCACTCTCAATCCTGAGTGAGTTATGGACTCCTACCCGTGAGGGCTCGTCCTTTGATCTGTATGGGTGAGAGTGGCCCGAGTCGCCGACTCAAACATTCCTACCATTTTGGGGACGAGACCGAGTGTGGAGCTGGGAACATAACTTCACAAGATAGAATTCACTCCTCCCCGACTTTAGGGGAGTAGATGAGTGTTCCCTTAAATGCTGACTCCGGGACTTAAACAATGGGCCCCACCCTTTCATTGGCCGAGAGGGACTTTCGATTATTGGTTGGACCATAACCGGGTTGTTCATTAGAGGAGCAGTGGTGTTTAAGGAGTAAGATGTAACTCAGGGGTAAAACGGTAATTTGACCCAACTTGAGTTACGAGCACTCGTGAAGGATTGACTCGTCATTAATGGTCGTATATCCGTGGACACTAAAACGTTCTGCAGTGAGAAGAGTGCAACTACGGGTCTTTAGTGGAATGACCCGTAGTTAACGAATCTTGATTAACCCGGTCAATGAGTTTGACCGATTAATCTCGCATCGTTGGAGCTTCTGATCTATAGGTTCATTAGGTCCCCTTGCTAGCTCATAACGGGTAAAACGAGAATCAAATTTTTGGAAGAATTTGAATTGTTCAAATTTCTTAAGGGATTATATGTATATTGATACATTATAATATATAGTTAATAATAAATTAAAACTATATATTATGAGAGAAATTATTTGAATGACATTCAAATAAAATTAATATGAATAAGATTTATGTTAAAACTATAGGTTAAAAATAATGTGCATAAGATGTACATTAGAACTATAGGTTATACGAGAGAAATGCTATAGAATATGATTGTATTCATGTGATACATAATTAAGAGTTAATTATTTATTTGATATATATATATTACTTATTAATTGGATTAATAATTAACTAATATTTATTATTTAATATGATTAATTAATTAATTATATATTAATTATTATATATATTTTAATTATTATATTATATATATATATTAATATTAATATTATTATTATTATTAACTCCCCTGCAAAATTGCAGAGGAGTGGGAGGTTTTGTGACGTGGGGAGTTACCCCACGTCATCCCTCTTCTTCTTCTTTAAGTGTGTTGGAGAAGAGAGGAAGAGGTTATAGAACAGAACCAAGAAGAAACCCATCAATTCTCTCTCAAAATTCTCTTAATCTCTCCCTCTCTTCTATCAAGGTGCTACCACAAGCACGATCCTGAGACCAAAAAGGATAGCGAGGAAGATCCGGTGGTGGTGTTCGAGGGGAACTCACTGAAGAAACGTTCTTCAAAGGTTTGATTTTTCCCTGTGTTTTTTCCTTTTCAATTTCGGTTTTGTATCCCGAAAATCAGCTACGAAGATCCGCTTCTGCTTCAGAATTCACATCCCTTCACTACACTTATTGACAAGCCCCTAAAGGTTGACCTATAGGCCGAAGTCGCTCATATGCAGGCACGAATGAAGGCCATGATACACGCCTTGCAAAGTGCTGGAGTACTCATTCCCAAGTTGCTGGCCTGAGATCATTCGTGATCCCTAAGAAGGGAAAGGGGAAAGAAATGAGCTACCTCCAAGGAAACCGTCGAACCCACAAGTCTACAAGTTAGAGCTCTAAGGGAAATACAAATCTCGAGTTACAGGAAATCTRCACTCATTTTAGTTATGTTAATGCAAAAAAAGGATAAAGGTTATCGTGCTCTCACTGTTGGGAAGTCAAAGTGTTCCATCAGATATAAGTTAGTTGGCAACGTCGACCTACAACTCCAACTCAAGCAATTCAAAAAGGAGCTCAAAGGCAAGCTCCTARATGCCATCAAGAAGGCTCAAGCCAAACATTCATTTGACGACTACGAGCCTAAGGAGTCGCCCAGTCACTTAGGAGGTCTTGGATGCCTCAATCCCCTAAAAGGGAAAGCTCCCAAGCTTCGACAAGTACGATGGATCTACTAACCCAGTAGACTATGTTGAAATCTACGAGTCAACCACGAACTTCCACGCTTATCCAGATGCAATGAAGTGTAGAGCTTTCTATATCACATTGCATAGATCAGCTAACAAATGGTACTGACAGCTCGTATCTTACTTGCCTTGCTCCATGGTATCCTAAAAGTAGCTTCGAAAAGCTTTCATAGCTTAGTTTGGAGCACACCTAGCGACAAAGCAATCAGCAACTCACCTACTTTCTATCAAGCAGAGGGATAAAGAAACCTTGTGCGAATTCATTAAGAGATTTCTCACCGGATAGGTCAAGGTGTCTCATTGCTCGAATGATAGGGTGTGCTCCTTCTTCACATCTAGGATCAAACATGAGAACTTGACCTAGTCATTGGGGAAAAGGCCTGGGACAACCTTCAAGAGGGTCATTGAACAAGCAAAGAAGTTCATGGAAGTAGAGGACCTCGTCCAGTCTAAGAAAATGAAGAGAAAGAGGTTTGATAGGCACAATTCACCCCAAACGACCATAGAATGGGGTAACAACATATCAAATTCTTCACAGCGATTTAACAAGGATCAACGTCTAAAAAGAATGTCAAATTGACCTGTGAAGTTTGAAAATCTTCCACCTCTCAATGTTCTAATTAAAGAGTTCTTGGCGAATATCAAGAACAGTAAGGTCGATCTCTTGGAGAAGTGCGACCAAGTCGAAAGTACAATCGCTTCCATAAAGATAATGGCCACGACTTATCTGATTGTTTTGATCTAAAAGAGAAAATTGTAACCCTAGTCCATAGGGATTACTTTARGAAGCATGTCGACAGGGGCGGTGGTGGTAAATGCTTTAAAAATGATAAGCTCATGAGGGAGAGATCAAGGTTTCCAATCTGAAAGGATGTGAATCTCGGAGCGGAAGCAATAGAACCACTACAAGAAATTCAACGTTTGGCGACGRTCATAATGTTGTCGCCAAAAGTCACCTCTGACGACAAAGGATGCTTTCGTCGCGAAAGGAGAAGACTTTTGGCAACAAATTTTAATTTTGTCGCCAAAAGTCCTCACCTTTGTATCTTTCATCGCCAAAGATGACTTTTGGCGACGAAGTTACCTTTCGTCGTCGATACCTAAGGCGACGATTTTCAAAGATCGTCACCTTAGGTCTTTTGGCGACGAAACGTAACTTTCGGCAAAAGTCAACTTCTAACGACAAAATTGACGTTCGTCCCCAAAAGTTTGGGCAGGTTTTTGCCCGCCCACTTTTTGTCCCCCAAAATTGTATCTTACTCTCCCTCGATTTCATTTCCTCGTGATTTTGTGAAACCCTCCCACCCTTYTTTTTTKACTACTTAATTATGCAGTTAGACATGATGCGTGTTAGAGAAGAATCTATGAGAGAAGGCAGTGAACCCATGTTAGACCCAGAAGTATTGGAAATAGTTCTTGGATCTCGATCAGGCAACATTGTATGTACTGGTTAGGGCTCAAAACCTAAATTTCATAAAGGTTATGCTTCAAGTGTTGATTCTTCACAATGAGAACAAGAGTTGTCTGRAGAAATAACTACCCTAAGAGGAGAATTTAAGGAGCGTCTCTTACAAAAAGATTCTAATATTACGAGTTCGTGTGATGAAATGTCAGATTTGAGATCAATCATACTAGAATTTATGTCTCGTTCTAGTAGAGCCAGCTATTCAAAATAGGTTCRACCATATAGAGCGTTATTAGAATTCAATCACTGTAAATGTGGCTATCCTACAATTATGGTAGCTATTTAGAACGTGGGTCATAAATGTGAAGTGTTGGGAGAGGAGGCGAMCTTATACTTTTTCCGTTACTTTGTGCAATTTGGATTGAGTTTAGTGAGTTACGTAGACATGTTTGTTTTTATTTAGTTACAACAACTTTTTTATATTTCAAGTGTTTTTGGTGATCGAGTATGCATGTTTTTAAGACTTTTAGATAACGAGAGTAAGTTTTGTGAATTTGAAGGTTGTTTTGATGATTTTTTTGTTAGTTTTGAATTGAAGAGTTCGGGGAAGGGGTTCTTATACTTTTCTTTTACTTTGTGCAATTTGGGTTGAGTTTGATGAGTTACGTAGACATGTTTGTTTTTTAATTAGTTTGGACAACATTTTTATATTTTAAGTGTTTTTGGTGATCGAGTGTGCATGTTTTTAACACGTCTAGGTCA
>NW_019104713.1:172761-199534 GCF_001995035.1 Momordica charantia
GCTGCCCGACGCCGTACCTGCTGCTGCCGACGCCCGCGCCTACGGCTGTCCCGTCGTTGGTACTGCTTCGTCGGAGAAAGAATTTCGGATGGGGGCTGGCAGCTCCAACGAAAGGGGAGGGTGGAAGAAGATGAGGAAGGAGGACAAGATGGGCTAGGGTTGTTTTGTTTTAAAATACCCTTTTCCTTTTGTTTTGCAACACAGACCCACTTGGGCTAGTTTCTTTTGTTTAAGGCCCATTTAACCAATCACACCTATTAACAAAACCAATAATAATTTCGTAGTTGATCCAATGGCCCAGAGCAAGTGTCACATAGCGGAATTCATAAAGAAAAACGTAACTTAATAAATACTACACGCTACTAACTCACCACTAAATTTGTAACAACACACACTAGTCGAGATGCCACACTAAAATTAAATAAAGATCACTGATGAAACAAATAAAATAAAAATGAAATAAATAAATAAATCAATAAATAAAATCCATTTTGTTATAAAATTCCTCGGAACTCGGGGCAAGCTAACCTGAGTAACGCTGGACGTTACAGTGATAATGGAAAACAATTTGACAATGCAGCTTTTTGGGACTTCTACCGAGAATTGGGTATCAAACACATATGCTCTTTGCTAGTACATCTGCAAGCTAACGGCCAGGTCGAAGTAGTTAACAAAATCATCAAGAGAACTCTAAAAACAAGATTAGATAAGCTTAAGGGGCAGTGGGCAGAAGAACTTCTCAGTGCACTATGAGCCTACAGAACAACACCCTGCTGCACATCAACTGGTGAAACACCATTTTCATTATCGTTTGGTTCTGAGGCAGTAGTACCAGTGGAGATCGAACTTCTTCCCCAAAGGTAGAACGATTCAGTCTACTTGCAACGTAACCTCGATCTACTGGAGGAACATCGAGAGGTAGCACGACTACGAACGACCGAGTATAAAAATCGGATCGCTCGATATTACGACTCAACAGTCAAGAAGCGTAGCTTCAGATAAGGCGACTTGGTCTTAAGGAAAGTCATGCCTAATACCAAAGACCCGACCAGTGGGGTTCTCAGATCGACATGGGAGGGCACATACAAGGTCACCAAAGTGGTTCGAACARGCACCTATGCCTTGGAAGATTCACATGGAAAAATCCTACATCATCTATGGCATACACAACATCTCAAGAAATACTACCACTAGATTGGTGACGCATTCCATTTATTTTATTAGCGATTGTTCCACTTGTTTATGTCAAACGACTGGTTATTTTATTATACCAATTATCATTTTAATGAAAATTTACGCCATTTAACATGATACTTGAGTTCGTATGTTTATGTGAAAACAACTCTCTCAAGTAGGGGGCATTGTGCGTAAATGTTTATACTGGTCAAGAAACTAAGGAAGGGACAGACCAAGAAGCAAGCCAGAAAAGGCTCAGCATGGTCAAAACAAAGGCAGGCGAATAAGGGTCAAGATATAAAACCATTTGGCGAATGCCGAGCAGGTTGGAAATCCAAAGACTTCGACACTAGCTCTGCTAAAGTTAGATCCCACGGTCCTGGAGACTTGATCATAACCAAGTAATTCGATAAAACATGAAATTCGGAAAGACTTCCAATTCATGAGACAACTCAGTACACAACTAGTAACCAAAAAAACCGGGCTTTTAAATCTGAAAACTGGATAGAAATGCTTTTGGTAGAAGCTCGATAAATTAGGAACCTTGGCGTCAGCTAAGAATTCGGTACTAATGACGCATATGAACTACTTTGCAAAACCAGCCTTGTAGCAACCATGGATAACGAATACTCTCAAAACATGAATCTCATAGTGATCACAAATTTCACATTCAGTTTTGAGTGTGGGGGCAACTGTTATGTATGAAACAATATGGTAGAAGATTCGGCTACATCAGGAAGGACAATCGGGACCATCGACAAGTAGAGCCGGACCAAGGCGTCAGGAAGGGTAATCGGGTCCATTGACAACCAGAGCTTGCCCAAGGCACGAGGCCGGCCCACCAAGGGGCCGAACCCACCTCGGCGTCGACCCCTTCGACCCTTAGCACTCTTCTTTTCCCTCTCGGTCCTTATTTCAAGCGTATGACATTCTGGCCCCAAAGTCAAGCCCTGTACCCATTCCTCTACCGACGCTAGAAGTATCTTGGCCCAAAGCCCACGAATAATCCAACCTAAAGTTGACGTCCTGAGAAACTATAGGGGGGCAAATCGATTATAAATAGGGAAGGGGGTCACCCCTTGAAGGTAAGCCAAGACTACACTTTCAAGTCTATTACTTGTTTAAGTAATCTCTCCTTTTACTAACTTAGGCATTCGAGCCAGTGTGACTGAAGTCATACCGGGTTAGGGTTTTTGTTTGGTTTTGCAGGTATTCAGTCCTGAATTATTCGAGTTGGTGGGTGGAGCGGAGAGAACCGGTCTACTAGAATCCCAACATTAACAAAACTTATAGGCATGCATCAAATGACATTCATAAATATAGCAATTATATTTACTAAACAAATGTCATGCTCAATGCAACTCATTTTTCCATTAATGAACATAACAATTATATCAATTACAAGAAAAAAAATACATCATGCTTCAAATAATATAACACTTGTATCAATACAATGCATGATAATGCTTTAACCTATGGTGGGATTTTAATCTAAATGACATACTTTATGCATCATACATTTCATTAAACATACATTCATAGCATAATAATTAAATAGCAAATTTGGATCGAATTTTGGCATCCTMAGAAAGCAAATTAAAAAAAAATGGCTGAAACAGCTTGAACCAGCAAACCGATGCCTCGGAACCATCAGAAAAAGCGTCGCGGCGCCATTAGGCAATGTCTTGGCGCTGCTGCAGCATACTCTAGCACACATGGTGCTGCATAGTGCTGAACTTAGTCGTTTTCTTCACTRTTTTCTGGAAAAAACTTCTAATATGTCGCCCTRAACCCCTTTCAATCGACCCGGATTTACAAACTCGATATATAAATGAATCCTCAAAACAACGGACCCTTACATAATCAAAATCAAGCAAAATTGCAATTCTAAACGCTAAAATTTGAAAACACCCAATTCACAAACCGACATTCATAATGCAGTGAAAAACCCATCAAAATCTGTGTAAATTTCAACATAAATTTCCTAAAGAAAAACCGCGCTATGATACCAATTGAAGGGATGTGAATCCCAGAGCGGAAGCAGTAGAACGCGTTCTTGAATTTCTTTTGAAATTTAAAACATAGAAAAATATAAAACAGGGAAGAATGTTTGTTTTTTTTTTTACCTTAGAAGACTCTTCTTCGTGTAAACCCAACGAGACAACACAACTTGATCTTCCTTAATAAGTCTCTCGCTCGAGAATCCGAATTGTGTGATCTAATTGCAAGGGATTGAGAGAGTAAAAGAGATGAGAGATTTTTACGCTTCCTTTAGTGTTTAACTTACGGTTATATTTATATAGGGAAAATCCTAAGACCATCAAGATATCTTATCCTTTTGGATATAGGATATCTTATCTTTTTAGATATAGGGGAAATCCCAAGACCATCAAGATATATCTTCTTCTTTTAAATTCATAAGGGAATTCAAAATGTATAAAATAGGGATTTTTCCCATCCATAACATTAGCCCCCACTTTCAAAATACATAGTATTAATTTTGAATGTTTATCCAAAATTAGCATATATTTATATAATGTATCAATATACATTATATACATTCCCTTATATAATTTAAACATTTCAATTTACTTTATAATTCTTGAACCTTGTTTTACCTGTTGTGAGCTAGCAAAGGGACCTAATAGACCTACAAACCAGAAGATCTAACGATGCGAGATTAATCAGTCAAACTCATTAACCGAGTTAATCAACATTCGTTAACTGCAGGTCACCCTACTAAAGACCCGCAGCTGCACTTTTCCCATTGTAGAATATTTTCGTGTCCACAAATGTACAACCATTAACGACAAGTCAATCCTTCACGAGTGCTT
Organism: Momordica charantia; assembly: GCF_001995035.1. Next base: position 176,772 of record NW_019104713.1, read on the forward strand.
GTAGCTCTAGTTAGATTAAATTACCGTTTTACCCCTCAGTTACATTTTGYTCCTTAAATACCACTGCTCCTCTAATGAACAATCCAATTATGGTCCGACCAATAATCGGAAGTCCCTCTCAGGCTATTGAGAAGGTGGGGCCCCTTTTTCAAGACCTGGGTCAACATGTAAGGGAATACACATCTACTTCCCTAAAGTCGAGAGAGAGTGAATTTCATCTTGCATAGTTATGTTCCCAGCTCCCCACTCGATATCGTCCCCAAATTGGTACGATTATTGAGTCGGCAACGCGGGCCACTCTCACCCATACAAATCAAAGCACGATCTCTTATATGCTGGAGTCCATAACTTGCTCTAGATTAAGATCGAGTTACCTGGTCATCATATGAGATAACAATCTATTGACTAACGGTGTTAGAGCCAATGATTAATTATTTCGCGGTCTAGTCTTATACAAACTCATTGTATAGAATACCCTCACTCGCATGTCTCTACATGAACGACCCAGATAAAGGCATTTGTAACTATTACAAAACAGGTCATATCCATAGTGTTACAAGGATAAGGTATCCAACTTTATCTATGTATTATAGACCATTTAGGTTATTACTGGAACATTATCCACATGTATATCGAATATATATTCTATATATACTGTATATCAAATAGATACACTGTATATTAAATACATAATGTATATCAAATATATATTGTTCTAGTTACATTGAATCACCTTGGATCTTATTTTATTGGAATACGAATAATGAAAATGAATAATAAAATAACTTTTATTAATAAAAAATAAAATGTTTATAAATTACAAACTCACGAGCTTAAGGCACTAACCCAACACAATCATCAACATGATATTTAGAGGATCGAGTGGCAACTAGTAAGGCAACAAGAGGAAGGCCTTGGTTTGAGAAGCTAAATATAAAGTATACTTGACCATTTTGTAGGTCGGCCTTATCAGATTACCTTTTCTGAAAAGCATTTCGAAAGAGTTCACCTCCCGCACAATGATGCTCAAGTCATTGCGCCTTGGATGATCATGTCAAAGTTCGGCGTGTTCTAGTTGATGGAGGTGCCTCCACAAATATCCTTTCCTTCTCAACCTACACAATCTAGGATGGATGTGACACCAATTGAAGCCCATCCCCACTCCTTTGGTCAGCTTCAATGATGAGCCCGTTACACTTTAGGGTTGCATCAACTATTCATCACTCTAGGAGTCGATTGTATAGGAACCCATTTTTTGAAAGATTTTGGCTTTCGTCCTTTCGTGGGTCTTTGAGATCCTTTTAATGACCTATATTGTGTTGAAGGGAAATATATATCATCTGATTGATTGCGTAAAGCCCTTGGTAGCAACAAACAAGGGAAAGTTTAAAGAAAGATAGTTTTTTTCTATTCAATGCCAACCAAGATAGTCAGACAGGGTTATTATTGGCCTACCATGGATAAGGATACCAAAGCATTCCCTTGAAAATGTGATAGGTGTCAAAAGTTCGCCACGATAATACAGGAGTCGTCGGCTTCTTACGCTGATCTCCAGCCCTTGGCCCTTTACCCAATGGGGGGATCGACCTAATTTGTCCTCTATCTCTTGACAAAGGATAAAAAAAGTTTGTCATGGTCGCATTCGATTATTCCAATAAGTGAGTGGGGTTGAGCCATTGGCTACTATTTTCGAGGCCAAAGTTATGAGGGTCATATGGACTAACATTGTTTGCTATTTTGTTAAGCCTTGTGCCATGATCACTGACAATCAGATGTAGTTTGACAATGACAAGTCCAATGGATTCTATGCCATGCTCGAGATAAAGAACTTCAGCTCGTCCTCTGCATACCCACAAGCAAATGGCCAAGTCGTGACCATCAACAAGATCACTAAACAATAACTTAAGCTCATACTTGGGGATTGTAAAGGTAAATAGGTAGAGAAGAGAATGAGTTGTCTGGTCATCCTATGAAATAGCAATCTATTAGTCAACAGTGTTACATCTAAAGATTGTCTATTTCGCAATTTGGTCTTATACAAACTCATTGTATAAGATACCTCCACTTGCATGTCTCCACACGAAAAGCCTAGATCGGGTCGTCTATAACATTTTCAAAGTGGGTTGTATCCATAGTGTTGCCAAGATAAGGTACCCAACCTTATCCATACACTATAGACCCCTTAAGTTATTCCTAGAACATTATCCACTTGTATATCGATGATATATCAAATATATACCTAGTATATATACTATCCCGGTTACATGATATTAACCTTGGATGTTTAGTTTATTGGATTTGGACAATGCAATGCTATAAATTTTAACAACAAATTGATTAAATATGAAACCATAACTTTATTGAATATAAATTTGTTCCTACATAATTATAAACTACGAGTTTAGGGCAACACACCCAACACTGGTTTCCTCTTCAAAAACTTGAACTCACCTAGGGATGCACTTATCAAACTCCCTTCCACTTGCCTATACCACTACCCTTTTATTACCAATCTAGCTTTTTCAACTATGCGCTGTTAGCCCTCTCTAAGACAGGCAACTCCATTGCCTTTTATCTGTTGGCCTTTTCTTTGTATCGTGGCATTTTTGTATTAGTGTAAAGGGTAGATCGGAAAAGGAATAGAGATGGTGAAACGGTTTTCAGAATTTATAGAGGAGGGAGGTGGGTATTGAAACGGAAGGGAGACGTGGGTAGTGGGTGYTGGTAGTGGGGGTATTAAATAGGAAAATTCAAATTTCCCCCACGACTTACCCATTAAAAATCTCACCCAATTATAGTTAGCCAATTTTTAATTCAAAAATTGAAATTCGTCTATGAATTTTTTTATCGCCTCTTTTACCGCATTACTTAAATTGGGTAGGTGACGTTTGCCATGCTCGTACATAATAGTCGCTTGTCCCTTTTTAAGCTCAACACGTCTACTCCCTCATCATTACTTTTTCTCCTTCTTTCTTCAATAACTTGAATTAATGATTCTTACCCAATCTGCCAATAATTTAAACTAACGTAAATTAATTAAAATTGAAATTTAAACTAAAATGTCTCAATAAAGCTCTGCCCCTTTATTCTTCGTTTCCTTCCTTRAACTACACTATGGTCATCTAGTGATCTCCAGCCTCTCTCACCAGTCCTTCTGATACCAGACTTTGTGAGTTACATTTCATGAGATTTATATTGAAATTATTAGTTAGTTTTCTTTTCTTCATGACAAATTTAAGCACAKACGATATATTTTGCAGGAATAAAGTACGGGAGGAAACAAGACMTATTTGGGTCAAAATGAGAGAAAAATCGGAATCAAAGTGACCAAGATGGAATATCAATAAGATTTGAAGCCAAAAACCCGAGACCAGTGTCGTGGCGCTCCGAAGTTTAAATTTCGCGTTTTGTTAATAATGTAGCGCCATGGCCCTGTATATAGCGTCACGACGCTGCCGCGACAACTTTTTATAAAAATAAGGTTGTGCAGTCGTCGAGAGGGGGAGTTTAGGAGAGACTTTTTGCCAGTTTGGCTTTTTGGCCAATTTGGAGGGCAAGAAGGCCATTGGAGAGCTTAGAAAAGTGGTTTTCARGGCTCGGGATCCTGGAGGTCACTTCAAGAACGGACGATTGACACGCGGAACATAGYTTCTTCTCCTTTCCCTTGGTTTTTCTAGTTTTGTTATGGACTTCTCATTGTGATTTTATTGTTTTCCATTGAATACGAGAAGCTAAACCTCTTATCTTAAGGATTGATGTAGCCATTGAACTTTATGCATTGATTGTTTAGTTTTCTRGATTGAATGTTTATGAATGTTCTACTTATGCTTCTCTATGCTTAATGCCTTGAATCTACTAGYCATACATTGATTGATTTTAGACTTGAAATCTTACGCTCGGGAGAGGTGGTTTAGAGTTAGAACTGGGATGCATAACTAAAGGGATTTTAAGATCAGGAGATTTAAAAGTCCTTTAGAGGTCGTTAAAAGACTTGTTCATTAAAGCTTTTACTTGTTATAGAAACTAGATAGGGATATTGGTTTCATAATTGGTAAGGAGAATTAGCTTGTGCTCGGGAAAGGTAGTTGAGATTTGATAGTTCTTGGCCTATAGAATTAATAATTCGTTCAATCTTGATTAATTAAGTAGTTGGTTCATAAATTCAATAGGTGAAATCAATTCCCTAGGACCTTTCTCCCCATTGTTTTTATCTTTGTTATTGCATGTTTATTTTCTTTGATTATATTCTCCAATTTGATTTTGATTCTCTAAATAAAATTGAGCGATTGTATCTGTGGTACTTGAGTGATCTAGAAACTCAATCCAGAGGACGATATCGGTATTGACTTACCACTTTATTAAAGCTTGACCCGTACACTTGCGGTAAGTAATTTTTGCTACACCTTCACCCCAATAATGTTTTAGACATTGTCCATTGACTGTGAACTCTCACTTAGAGTTCAACTCTTTAACTTTTAAAGCTCCATAGGTTAAACATGGGTAATTTGAACTGGTCCTAACCACTTTGTTTTGAGCTTTCCAAGGAACAATTTTATATGTGAATTGTACAAAAGAACCTGCTGTCGAATTTTAAAATTCAGTGGTTGAATGTGAGCATCATGTCATTTATTTGTTTTTTCTTTATAAATTTTGGCATTTTCATAGGCATCCTTTTGAATTCTTCTAGCTCCACCAATTGTAGTTTTCTGATTTCGCCTATTGTAGCATAATCTAAATTCAACTTTTTTCACAGCCCAAAAAGCTTTATACTCCAACTCTAGAGGCAAATGATAGGGCTTCCAAAATACCAATTTGTAGGCGAACTTCCCAATGGTGTTTTAAATGTTGTACGATATGCCCAAATAGCTTCATCTTGCTTAAACGYCCAGTCTTTCCTACTTATATTAACCATTTTCTCCAAGATGCTTTTAATGTCTTTGTTGGAGATCTCAGCCTATCCATTTGACTGTGAATGGTATATTGTAGCAACCTTATGCTTGATGTTATACCTCTCTAGCAAACTAGCTACCGCTCGATTTATGAGGTGGGAGCCTTCATCGCTAATGATCGCATTTGGCATCCCAAATCGAGTAAAGACGTTTCTTATTAGAAATTTGATTACCACTTTTGCATCACTTGTTAGGTACGATATTGCTTCCACCCACTTGGACACATAATCCACTGCTACCAGAATAAACATATAGCCGTTGAATGGAGGAAAAGGACCCATGAATTCGATGTCCCATGCGTCAAACAATTCTACCTCAAGGATGTAGGTTAATGGCATTTCAGAGCAGTTGGATCGATTCCCCAGTCTTTGGCATTTGTAATAACTTTTAACCATCTCGTGTGTGTCCTTGAATATTGAAGGTCCAAAATACCAACTTTAAAGATCTTTGGTGYCGTTCTTTGACCACCAAAATGCCACCATATGGTGCGACGTGACATTTCCTTAACACCTGGGATGTTTTAGCCTCAAATATGCACTTTCTCAACATCTGGTCCTACCCCAGCCTATAAAGGAATGGGTCATCCTAGAAGTTAAACTTGCATTCATGGAATAATCACTTTAGTTGTTGCCTTGCTATCCCTTCTAGGCGTATTCCACAGGCCAAGTAGTTCGCAATATCTGCAAATCATGGTTCCTCATTCTTCTAGTCCTTAACTAAAACGGCTAGCAAATATTSATCTGGAAAATTATRTTGTATTGCTACAACATCCTTTTCCTCTTGGGCTCCAGCAATTCTTGACAAATGGTTTGCATCCAAATTTTYTGCGAACAAATTTTCTGAACCTTTCTTGTCTTTAATCATCACATCAAACTCCTGGAGTAGCAAAATCCATCGAATCAACTGAGGCTTAACGTCCTTTTTCGTTAACAAATACTTGAGTGCAACATGGTCAGTGTAGACAATGACCTTAGTTCGTACCAAATATGATCAAAACTTCTCAATTGCAAACACTGTAATAAGCAGTTCTTTCTCCGTAGTTGTATAATTGATTTGTGCGAAGATCAATGTCTTGTTAGCATAGTAGATAGGATGCAAGATCTTTTCCTTYGTTTGGGCTAACACTGCTCCAACAACGAAATCACTTGCATCACACATCAGCTCAAACAGTTGGGTCCAATCTGGTATTGTGATGATGAGCGCCTGAGTGAATGGATACTTGTGTGTGTTGAAGGCCTGCAAACAATCAGAAGAAAAGTTAAAAACACAGTTATTTTCCAACAAAGAGCAAAGAGGTTGACGAGTTTAGAAAAATCCTTTATAAATCACCTATAGAACCCTGCATGGCCTAAGAAACTTCGTACACCTAGACATTGTGGGCGGTGACAGCTGTTCAATGGCCTCTATCTTTGCTTTGTCAACTTCAAGACCTTTCTTCGGAATGCGATGCCCCAGCACTATACCCTCTTGAACCATAAAGTAACATTTTTCCCACTTAATCACTTTGGTGGTCTCTTCACACCGCTGTAACACGCATTGCAAATTGGACAAGCATTCAACAAAATTCACTCAAAACACCAAGAAGTCATCCATGATGACTTCCACCACTAACTCAATCATATCTGAAAATATGGCCATCATGCAATGCTGGAATGTTGTTGGAGCATTACATAGCCCAAATGACATTCTCCAAAAAGCGAAAGTGCCATAGGGGCATGTAAAAGTAGTCTTGTGCTGATCTTGGGGAGTGATTGTGATTTGACTATACCCACTGTATCCATCCAAAAAACAATAGTATCCTTGCCCGTCAATCTATTTAACATCGGGTCAATAAAGGGCAAATGGAAGTGGTATTTCTTGGTGGCCTTATTGAGTTTCCTATAATCCATGCATATTCGCCACCCAACGACAATTCTTGTTGGAATGAGCTGCTTCTTTGCATTCTCAACAACCATCATTCCTCCCTTCTTCGATACACATTGTACAGGATTGACCCATTCGTTATCAAAAATTGGATAGATGATCCCAGCGTGTAGTCATTTTATAATTTCCTTTTTTACAACTTCCTTTATTGCTGGGTTCAATTTTTTTTGCAGTTCTAYTAAGTTTTTCTTGGTTCRTCCAAGACAACCGTATGCATGCAGAAGCTGGGGTTTATTCCCTTAATGGCAGCTATTGTCAAAATCTATCGCCTTACGATGCTCCCTTGGCACAGACAATAGATCTCTTTCTTTTTTCTTAGGCAAATTCGCAGCAATGATTATGAGAAGTGTTTTAGATGTCCCGAGGTACGTATATTTCAGATGTTGGGACACTGCTTTAAGTTCCAGCTCTAGTGGTTCCTCTACTGACGACTTCAACTGCTTACAGCTGTTGGCTTATAAATCCAAACTCTCAAATACCCTAGACCATAAGTAAGTCAGTTCTTTTCACTATTCAAATATATGACTTCTTTATGATCTTCTTTGTCATGCTCCAGCTTAACTTTTCTAGTGCTTTCTGCCTACTCCAACATGGCTTCTGAGCTTAGCGTTTCTATTAGCGCTTCATCTAAGATTCTGAGGACAGAGCACTCTTTAGCTTCTACAGGGTATTTCATAGAATTGTACACCGAGAATTTTATCTCCTGATCTTGCACTCGCATGGTTACTTTTCCCTTGTGTACATCCACCAATGCCTAAAAATGGTCTCCCCATGATGATTGGTATTTCTTTATCTACATCATAGTCAAATATTATAAAATCAATAGGAAATATGAATTTGTCAACTTGTACCAATACATCTCAATTTTACATCCTGGATGAGTGATGGAACAGTTTGCCAGTTGAAGAGTCACAGTAGTAGGTTTTGCCTCTCCCATGCCTAACTTTTTATAGATCGACAGGGGATCAATTTAATGCTTTCTCTCCGGTCACACAACGTTTTTCCAATTTTCTGTCCTCGAATGGCTACTGGTATTGTGAAGCTGCTTGGATCTTTCATTTTCTCTTGTATTTTTTTGGTAAGAATCATACTTCATTTATTTGTTAAGCAAACTATTTCAAATTCACCTAGCCTGTGCTTCTTGGTGAGAATATTCTTAAAAAACATAACATAGCTAGGCATCTGTTCTAATGCTTCGACTAGTRGAATGTTGATATGCAATTGCTTAAGTACTTCAAGGAATTTCTTGAACTGCACATCCTGATTCTTCTTTTGCAGCCTTTTTGAACAAGTAGGCATAGGGATATATTCTGTTGGAGCAGCTCCTTGTTCCGATTACTTCAGCTTCTCAATTGCCTTGGACACGAATGCCCCAACAATATCTGTTTTGGGTGCCTCAACTTTTTCTTTTTCATTGCTCAGCTCTTCTCTCTTTAATCTTATATTCTGGGTGCCACTGTTGTTTTCCTCTCCTAACCGCTCAACACTGTTATTTGGAGTTACAACTAGTAACTCATCTTTGTATGTAGCTTCATCTTCTTTTTCTAATACCTCTGGTTCAGCTATTCTTTTACTATCCTCTACTGCTTGAGGAATGGCTAGAGGTAAGACTTTTCCCCTTCGCAACGTTAAAGTTTTGCATTGTTCCCTTCCATCTCTTTTTGGTTGTTAAGTTTCACTATGGAGCACTCCCCGTGGGCAACTTTTTAATTATGTTGCTAGCTGTCATAATTGCACCTCCATGTTTCTCAACGATGTTGTTTGACTCTACGCTATTGACTCCTTTTTTGCCATAAGTGCTTTAAACATGTCCTCCAACGTTATAGTTTGTGGTTGCTTTGGAACAGCCGCTTAATTCTGCCSAGAGAACCCTAGTGGATATTGCACTTTTTGCTAGTATGTTGGAGCATTAGTTGTTCTTGCGTTTTGTCGTGATTGATTTCCACCCCAGCTAAAATTGGGGTGATTTATGCAGGTCGAATTTTAGAAGTATTCTCATATACGTTGTTCCTGTTTGGTTGTGGTTTTCCTAAGTAAAACACTGATGCAGGGTTGCCAAGGCAATCCACGAAACGATCTTGTCCTTTGCAATATGGGCATGACACACTTTGCACACTATTTACCTTAGCTTTGGAAGCTCCAACGTCAGATTGAGTTATGTTCTTCATCACGATGTCTCTTAGCCTTGAAATTTTTTAATTCAAATCTGCTGCTACATCATCATCTGCTAATCTCTTGGGTGCCTTTACTGATGCAGCTCTTGATTTTGACCACTGGTGCTTATTGCTTTAAATTCTTTCCAGACTGTCAAAGGCTTCCTCATATGGCTTAGATAACAATGTTTCATTTGCTGAAGCATCAATCACAACCTTATTCAAACCGTTGTGATACGTTTCTATCTGAATACAGCGTCAAATGCCATGATGTTGGCAACTTTAGAGCAATCCCTTAAACCTTTCCCATGACTCATTTAACGACTCTCCAGGAAGTTGCTGGAAATTTTTGATATTATTCCAAAGTTCCAAATTCTTTGATGAAGGGAAATATTTCATCAGAAACTTCTCAGTTAAGTCATTCCATGAACTGATGGACTCAGCTGGCAAGGAGTCTAGCCATACTCCAACATTATCCCTCAATAAAATAGGGGAATGGCTTGAGTCGCATCACTTATCTGCTTACTCCTTCAACTTTAAATGAGTCTACTACTTGCATAAAAAATCGTAAGTGACGATGAGGATCTTCTGATGCATGTCTATGAAACGGCTCTACGGTCTACAGCATCTGGAATATAATCSGATTTAGCTCAAACTTGTCAACTTCGATATCAATATCARCTATTACTGGGTTGATCTCGTAAAATTGTACAGCTGTATACTCTCTGATCTCCTGCTCTATGTCATCTACTAACAACACAGCATTCACACGAGGTATTGGGACAGATCTTCCCACTACAACCTTTGGTACTCTCTCTACTCTAAACTCTGGCAGATTTGGCGGGTTTGGTGGATTCATTTCGACATTTTCTCTATGTTGGATTCTCAGCTCGGTCCTTTTTCGTATGAATGTCCATTCAATTAAACTCGAATTCCAAGACAAGGAAACCGTTCATTCACTACACAAATCAACAAGAGAAAGATTTAGAGAGCTCTTTAAGCCTCGTATTCTAAATTGCTAAAATCAAAGTAAAAAAACTTAATCCTCAGCAACAGCACCAAAAACTTGTTGCTTGCTCACAACTCAAGTGAAAATCGGTGCAAGTGTACAAAAAAATGATCGGTTGTAGTATAAAAGCAAGGTCGTTTCCCCATGGATTACAAGTTTACTTTGAAATAATAAATCAAAATACAAAAAAGCAAGATAAAAGTAATTTGTTCAAACGGTATGAATATTGTAACTTAAATTGCTAAAAATAGTAAATGAGCAAACACAGAGATAATATGTGATATTGTGCTACGGAATCAAAAACAGAAAACAAACAGAATGCGTATATGAAGCGATATGAAGGAAATCGAGGGGGGTTCATTCTAATTCTTTGACTCACGACTAATTAGTGATTATCAAACTCAGAATGCTAAATACCCAAATAGACATGGCTCTCCCGAGCAACCCAAATATGCTTAAACCCAACTCCCGTTGTAGATCAAACACACATTACAAACAATTTATAGGTACGATAGGGTGATCCTCATTCTTGAATACTCATCATCTTACTACAAAGAGATAAATCTAACACAAATAGAAGCAATCATGCATCACAAGGTTTTCCTAAGCCTCAAATGAGCTAGCAAACTAATAATGTTGGCCAAACACAATCTGTAAGATGAAGGAATAATAACACTTCTATTAAATCTGCATTAAAAGCTATTATAACATCATCAGTCAAAGGCTACAACAAATTCATCCCYCCCGCCCCCCGATAGCACACTTTGTGAGCTACATTTCATGAGATTTATATTGAAATTATTCGTTATTTTTCGTTTCTTCATGACAAATTTAAGCACATAAGATATATTTTGCATAAATAAAGTATCAAGAGGAAACGAGACATATTTAGGTCAAAATGAGAGAAAAATCAGAATCAAAGTGATCAAGATGAAATAACAACAAGATTTGAAGCCAAAAACCCGAGAAGATAGTGCCACGACGCTGGCCTAGAGCCTCGCGGCGCTACGAAGTTTAAATTTCGCATTTTGTGAATAGTGTAGCGCCATGGCACTGTATATAGCGCCATGGCGCTGCCGCGACAATCTTTTAAAAAAATAAGGTTTTGTAGGCGTCGAGATGGGAGAGTTTGGAATAGGTTTATTGGCAGTTTGCCTTTTTGGCCAATTTGGAGGGCAAGGAGACCCGTTGGAGAGCTTAGAAAAGTGATTTTCAAGACTTGGGATCGTGGAGGTCGCTTTGGGGACGGACGATTGACACGTCCAACATTGTTTCTTCTCATTTCCCTTGATTTTTCTAGTTTTTTTATGGAACTCTCATTGGGATTTTATTGTTTTACATCGAATATGAGTAGTTAAACCTCTTATCTTAGGGATTAATGCAGTCATTGAACTTTATGGATTGATTGTTTAATTCTTTTGATTGAATGATTATGAATGTTTTATTTATGTTTCTTTATGCTTAATATCTTTAACCTACTAGTTATAGATTGATTGATATTAGACTTGAAATCTTACGCTCGGGAGAGGTGGTTGAGAGTTAGAACTGGGATGCATAACTAAAGGGGTTCTAAGATCGGGAGATTTAGGAGTCCTTTAGAAGTCGTTCAAAGACTTGTTCAATAAATCCTTTACTTGTTATGAAAACTAGATTGTGATATTGATTTCTTAATTGGTGAGTAGAATTAGCTTGCACTCAGGAGAGGCARTTGAGATTTGAGAGTTCTTGGCCTATAGAATATATAATTCGTTCAATCTTGAGTAATTGATTAATCGGTTCATAGATTCGATAGGTGAAATCAACTCTATAGGACCATTCTCCCCATTGTTTTTATCTTTGTTATTGCATGTTTATTTGCTTTGTTTATATTCTCCGGTTTGATTTTGATTCTTTAAATAAATTTGAGCTTTTGTATCTGTGGTACTTGAGTGATCTAGAAATCCAATCCAGAGGACGATATCAGTATTGACTTACCACTTTATTAAAACTTGTTCCGCAAACTTGCAGTAAGCAATTTCTGCTACAAGTTTTTGGCACCATTGTTGGGGATTGACAATTATTTAGTTTTACTTGATATCATGGAGAACTTGCTTGGTCTTAATTTAGAGTTTTTTTTATATATTTTCTGTATCTTTATCTTTTAAAATTTTAGTTTTTGTGTATTGTTTTCCTAGGTGTTTGGTTGAATGGTATACGCCATTATGTGAATCATGTTTTTTTATAATTACAAGTGGCCTTATGAGGAGTCTTCAACCACCCAATAGCCACCACTATCATTTAATTCTTACTATTTCATTTACCCCGCTTATGACCATGAGAATTCWTATGTTAATTATGGGTGTTTTCAGGGAAGTCAAGTGCCTAATTATTATCATTCTGATTATATGAGATATGGAAATTCTTTGTATGGTGACAATGAAGGTACTTGGAGCCAAAATTATCCCAATCAGGGTGAGGAAAATTCGCCCCTTGAAGATTTATTGTGAGAATATACTTTGAAATGTAGAATTAAAAATCTTTGTGCAGAAGAATCAGAAAGCACGAATAGGATAAAGGGCAAAGTGGATAAAATAGAGGCCACAATTGAAGAAAACGGAGCTGCTATAAACCGTTTGGAAATACAACTTAGCCAGATAGTTGATTCAATTAAAGCTCTTCATGAGCAAAATTTTGTCCATACCACTGAGGCAGAAACTTGTAAAGTTGTATGCATTGATAGTAGGGATGAATTGGAGAACTTTGAGCAGGCAGAAACCTGTGAAGCTATTTGCATTGATAATGTGATTAAGTTGGAAAATTTTAAGCAACACCAAAAAATATAGTTTTGTGAGATAAAGAAAGAACATGAGCCTAATTTGGAAGAGGAAATTCAAGTGATAAATAAGAGGCTGAAAAGTCTACTCCTATTTTATCATTTGAAAATTCTCTTAATTCTCATCTTTTATTTCTTTATGCTGGAGAGTCTTGTAAGTATAATTTTACTTTATTCTTCTTTAAGTTTCCTAATTTATATTATAAAATTTTATCTCTTTCAAGTGCCCATGAAAAGCAAATGAGCCTACTAGAGCTATTAGAATACATSGATTCAAGAAAAAAGGGGCCAAAGAAAATTGGGGAGTTTTATACACCTTAAGAAAAATAAAATAAAAGAGAAACACGTCTAGCTACAGATGTTAAATAAAGCGCTTTTTGGGAGGCAACCCAAAATTTTTTTTAGTTTGTTTTTGTTTTTATGTTATCTTAGTTTCTTTAGATTTATTTTTCTCATTATCTTTTATGTTTCATACAGGCTTAATATAGATTTTGGCGGTGTGTCTAGACGTCTTGGCACTATGTAAAATTGATATTAAATTCATGGCAGTATTGTTCTTTCCCCTTTTCATTTTCTTTGTCCTCGTTATGTACTTTATACGTATATTTTTGTTACATTGAGGACAATGTAATTTTTAAGTTTGGGGGCATTTGTTGTATTTTGACTTGATTAGGGATAGTCTATCATCTTTATGGATRTTATGTTGCATATTTTGTTGTGCTATTTATACCTTTCAATGTAATCGTTAAGTTTGAGGGTAAAGATTTTTGTCATTTTTTTCATGCTTTTGACTCAGTATGTATCATGATTCATATGTGCTGATTTTTCCTTTTGAAACTTTGAATCTTGATTGATACCCTTGAATACTTTGTAAGTTATGAACACATCTTGGGTTTGATATCTTATGCATAAATGAGATAAACATGATTGATTTTCTTTTATAAATTACATGATGGTATCTCATTTATTTCCTGGTTGAAAAATGCATTTGACTTGATACAGTTTACACACCCAAGTGAGTTGTTTGAGCCTATGAGCAACCTCTTATATTTGCTTAATTTATTTTCATTATTGTGTGTGATCGAATATGACATGATTATTCTAAAACTTGCCTATGAATACATTCTGTGACCGCTTATTTGTATTGATGCTTTAATATGACAAAGGCAATTTAGGCTTACGCAAATTTGAGACTTCTAAAGAACCTAACTTGTTATATTTTACTTTAGAGAGCCATATTTGAGCCTAATTTCCCATTATTTTTCTTTGATTGAACACATTTATTAACCCTGAGGCATGTTTCGAATATTATCCTCCATACTTTTTTATCAGTGTCAAGACAAGGGAGGAAAAGTTGCATGATCTAATTTGTTTCGATTCAAGCCAAATTTGTAAGCTAAAAAAAAGGAAGAAGAAAAAGAAGATGAAGAAGAAAAAAAAAAGAGAAACGAAGTATGGTTGAAAAGAAAATGAATATATATATATATATATGTATGTATTGTATATAAGGGTGCATTATTCTTTGTTGAGTGTTGTAGATAAATCATTTGGAGAACTTATCTTTCAAGGAGTAATAGATTCTTGTATTTCTCAAGCAGTATTAGTGTTCGATGGTACATTATATTCATTTTTCATTGGCTTTAGTATGTTATGTTGTTAGCATGCAATCTAATATCTCATTTRTCTTGATTTTGAGCCTCTTAAATTCCTATTACCTCACCTTTACCTAAGCTTTGTTACAACCTTTATAAAGTCCCTTTGATTTTGTGCATCTAATTTATCTTTAAGTGAGGAGATTTGATTCATTTGCAAGCCTATGGTAATAACATGCTTTGTTTTGATTTTGAGAGTAAAAACACCCTAAAAATGCTTTGAGAGATTTGAGTGAAAATCTATGAGGGTGTTAAGTCTTTTGCATTTGATTTCAATGAGTTAATGAGATGCTTGARTTTTTTAAAAGAAATTATATCCTACCATTGCTTATTCTCTTGATTGTCATTTTGATTCACATCTCATAGATGTGTGATTAACTTTACTTATATTATTGGTTATTCAAAAAGATGAAAAGGGATTAGAAAGGAGATTATTTCAGTATGTTGAGTTAAGATATAATTTTGGATAAGCATGATTTAGGTGGGGGAGAATTTGATAAGATGAGATTTACACCCTTTAACTTTTCTGTGGTACTTGAGTGATCTAGAAACTCAATCCATAGGACGATATCGGTATTGACTTACCACTTTATTAAAACTTGACTCGTACACTTACGGTAAGCAATTTCTACTACATTCCTCCCTCCCCCGAAGGTGGAGTTTAGTTTATGCTAAAAGAAAAGAAAACAATGGGTATAAGAGAAAGGGGGTTCCATCAAGCAAGAGAGCTTTAGAAATGGTGAAGAATCCTCCAACTCAGCAATGACACAAGTTTCAGCTCCCCTTTTCAGCTTTTTCTTTGATGAAATAAATAAGGAATGATCTTTGAAATCAATGTCCTAAAATGATTCTTTGTTCTGCCTCTCTTCTTTTGTGGTTGGGTCATAATCTTTTTTTTATATCGGATCCATAAAATTAGGGCAACACTTGAAAGCTGTACGGACATAATAAAAACTGGTGCAATCAGTTAATATGCAGTCACATGTGCTAGAGCATCCGATAGATTCCACAGGCTCCCGCATCGAAGCTCTTTCATTCAGGCTTCAGCATCGTCAGCATCAGTCTTTGCAACACTCAGCTTAGTCATCCCAAATTCTATGATTCTTATCCAAAATATCATAAATTAAGCTCAACTTCAATCAAATTGTAGATATTGAGAATTCTAACAGCTCAGGTCCCTAGCTTGCTATTTTCTATTTTTTTCTAGCTATTTTAACAAGGACCCTCACATTTGTACACCAAAATTACCCAAATTAAGCCACAAAAATACTCTTTTATAGAGCGTTATTAGATAATCGGTYCTTACGAAGAGGAGTGAGAGTTATTCTACACAACCACCGTAATCAAATTGTGGCGACGTTTATGTCTACCCAAAATCAGTTGGATCCAATCTCTCAAAACTGCTTGCAATCCAAAACGGAGTTTGGTTGGCCGAGAGGATGCAATTACAGAAGGTCCAAATTGAATCGGATTCTTGAGAAGCGATTGAGGCGCTGAGTGACGAATTGGGATAATGAGATTGGTACATGGGTCCATGATATTCATCAATTTGTCGACTCTTTCACTTTGATTTCATTTTTGCATCGCTATGAATGGATTGAATCCCACAGCGGAAGCATGTGAATGCTTGTGCTTCGATTATGTTTTAGGAAGAACTACAAATAAAAACAAATAAGCAACAAAAGGAAAGATACACTACCTTTGAAGATCGTTCTTCAACAATAGCACCAACTCCACTAAAAATCATTCCGTGCTATTCTCTTGGCAAGGACTAGTTTGTGGGAACCTTCTTTTGAAAGTGAAGAAATTCTGTTTTTGAGAGAGAGCTATTTGAGAGAGATTGTTCAACCTTTGAACAAAATCCACCACTCTCATTTTATAGAGAGTGAGGAGTTGGGTGGAAGCAACCTTCTCACCCACCAATTTCCCACCTCCTTGCATTATTTAATTAAATTCAAATTAATTTAATTTTAATTTAATTAATTAATTAATCAATTATTAAACTAATTAAATCTCATATATTTAATTAAAGCTTTATTTTAATCA
This sequence comes from Momordica charantia, assembly GCF_001995035.1. Next base: position 193,316 of record NW_019104713.1, read on the forward strand.
TATTCAAATGTATATCTCTCTCATAACCTACCGTTTTAATGTGAATCTTACTCACATTAATTTTAACCTATATTATAATGTATCTATATGCATTCTATTAATGGTATCTTATACAATTAACCTACATCTCCTTAAATAAGTTGAATCACACAAATTCTTTCACAAGTCTTGATCCTTGTTTTACCCTCATTGAGCTAGCGGGGGAACCTAATAGACCTACAAATTAGAGGCTCCAACGATACGAGATTAAATGATTAAACTCATTAACCAAAATAACCAAGATTCGTTAACTTTGGGTCACTCCACTAAAAACCCACAGCTGCATTCTTCGCACTGTAGAATATTTTGCACCCATGAATATTGACCATTAACGATAAGTCAATCCTTCACGGGTGTTCTTAACTTCAGATGGGTCAAATTACCGTTTTAACGAACAACTTGTTTATGGTCCAACCATTAAATAGAAGTCCCTCTCGAGCCAATGGGAGGGTGGGGCCCTTGTTCAAGTTCCAAAGTCAGCACTTAAAGGAACACCCATCTACTTCCCCTAAAGTCGAAAAGAAGTGAATTTCATCTTGTGTAGTTATGTTTTCAGCTCCCCACTTGGTCTCSTCCCCAAAATAGTAGGAATATTGAGTTGGCGACCCAGGCTACTCTCACCCATTCAAATCAAAGGACGGTCCCTTATAAGCAGGACCATAACTCATTCATGATTAATATTGAGTTACCTAGTCTTTCTATGAAATAATAATTTAATAGTTAATGGTGTTACAACTAAAGATTAATTATTTCGGGGTTTGATCTTATACAAACTCATTAGATATGATACCCACACTCGCATATCTYCATATGAACGATTTGGATTAAGTCATTTGTAACTATTACAAAGTGGGTCGTATCCATAGTGTTACCAAGATAAGGTACCCAATCTTACCCATATACTATAGATCATTTAGAATATTACTGTAATATTCTAAATGGTCTATAGAATATCTAGTTTATATTAATTTTATATTGTATATCAAATGTATACCTAATATATCAGTTATATACTGTTTAAGTTACATGACATAATCTCGTATGTTAGTTTATTGGATTTGGATTAATGCAATTCTAAAAGAAACTTCAATAACAACTTTATTGATTAAATATTTGTTTTACATTTACGAACCACGAGTTTAAGGCATAAAATCCAACATGCTGGAGGTAGGGAAATGCCTCAACATATCTTCTAGCTAAGAATGTGTTTGAGATAAYGTCTTCGGAAGACTGTTTTAGAAACTTATTTATACAAATGTATAAAATTTTCTAATTTTACACTTTTAGAYTTCTGCATGTAGGATTTTATTTTAATACTGATTTTACCCTTATTTATTGTATTTACATTTATTATAGTTATTTGTTTTTTTTTAAATATAAAAGATTTAACTCCATCAATTATTATCATAATCATTTAATTATTGTGGACCCCATACAAATTTTCAACACTAATCCCTTAATTCACGGCTTCAAAACCTTAATTCACTCGTTCAAAAAGATTGATTCTCTTGATTTACTAATATTATTAATTACAAAAATATCCAGTCAAAGATTGATTCATATTTATTCAATCTTAGTTGAATTTCAATCACTATATCCATGAAATTTATAAGACAGGGTAGTAAGAATAACATATTGAATATAAAATATATCCGGTATAACATAGCTGTGAGATATTATGACTAAACTTTTTTAGATAAAAAATTTATCCAGATATAATCTAAATCTCATATAAACTTCGATATCTTACAACTATCTCCTTTAGTTATTGGTCTAATTCAAACTAGTTAATACTAAAACACTAAAACAACTTGTAATTTAATTTTGTATTCAACTGATGATAAAGTAAGATCCCATAACATTGAGTGTAAAATCACTGTTAGCAACTCCAACTACAACCCTCGGATATATCCGAATATAAACAAATTCCATATAAACTTCCTTATATCCCCATATATACAATAGTTCATACGAAATCAGAAATTGAAAACAACCGTTGGAGACTACTTGGGCATGGAAAGAACATTGAAAGGGTTTAACAGTACAAAAAAAAAAATAGGGTTTTCAACATTGTTCAAATCTGAAAGAGAAAAATATTAGGATATATTGGAATGCAAACATTTCGATCGGGATAAACGGAGACGAACTGCTCTAGCGGCCATAGAGGAAGGCAGGCAGAAACGACCGGAGAAGAAGAACGGACGGAAATCTTCTTTCAAACGAGATAAACGAAGACGAAATGCTCTGGTGACGGAGAAAAACGGAGGCGGCTGGAGAGGAAGGCAGACAGAGACCGCCGGAGAAGAAGAACGGACGGTCGGAGGAAGAAGAACGGTTAGAGGAAGAGGTTTCGAAAATGGATGATTTTTGGGATTTTTGAGGTTTTTGTTTTTTTTTTTATTTTGGAAAGTGTAATTAAGCACATTTTAAGAGATTTAAATTTTAACCTCTCAATTTACCAATTYTGGATTTTAAAAATTATTTTTAGGTGCATCTTAAGGATATACTAGTAATTGGGTATCATTTTATTTAGGATTGTTTGATGACAAAAGTATAAATTTTATATATTTCAATCCTTTTATGTAATTATGGTTTCTGAATAGACTATCAATCTACTAAATCCAATGTGTTTCTTGTGTTATGCCCCATTTTGTGGACTCATGATTTCCCSTTTGGTTTATTGAGGGGGTGGAAGATGATGTTGTGTCTTTTTCAGCCGGGTCATGTCATCATCTTTAATTCTCTTTAATGAAGTATTTATTTTCTTAAGAAAAAAAAAACCGATAAATGGGTAAAGGGTGACTAAGGGAAGCACTAGAATTTCCCAGCAAAGAGTTGTTTGAGTCACCCTTAATTTTGAGTCCAACCTTAGCACATTAGCAATAAACCGAAAAGCAATAAACTGGCCCAATTAAACAGATTAGGCCCAATTAACCATTGACTTAACAAAATCAAATTGCTAAAAAAGATAAATTGAAAATCAATAGATCTAACATTCAACCTTTTGAAAGCATATGTTTTAAAGTCTAAAACTGTGTGATAATGACCATTATTGACAATTATTTTGAGCAAATCTGTTAATAATTCACATCCCAATAGCACATAACTACCTATAACCTAAATTCCGATGACCTATTTATGATATAACCTATAAGTCGACACAACTCACAATCTCATGTGATGTTAGGTTGATTCGTGTGGTGGAGGGAATGGAGCTAATTAATCGGGGCCAAGGGGCGCCCCTTGCCCCTTTTCACTTTTTATAACATACAAACACATACATGTTTCCATACTTCTTATTTAATTCAAATTTGGACCACATCAACCTTTCTCTCATTATTGGATCAAACCTTGTCTTATCACTTAATTTATTGAACACCTTTTTCTTTGTGGATATCTAAAATGGTTTTTTTTTTTCATTCCTAGATTTTCTTAATATGAACTTACAACGAAATTTATGCATTATTTTTAATCTTAAAATTCATAGGTATAAGTATTTGTAATTGGTTTTTGAGAATATATTAAAAAAAATTAAATTTACTCTAATGTGGTAATTTAACATGGTATATAAAGTGTAGAAGATCTTACATTATTCATATGCAATCAAAAGGAGGAGTTGTTAAGTTCAACTATGACAAATCAGTTTGTTTCTTATTTTTTATCAAGTTGATGCATGTTTAGTCTGTTAGTTTAAGCGTCTGGATAATTTATTTCAAATGTCTTGTACTTGCATCAAAAAGAAGAGTTTTGAAAAAAGAAGCAAATTCAAACGTAATGGGATTTCTAATCTGGAATCAAAAGGTTAGTGCTGTATTCTACTCTTTTCTAATGTACATTTTACTTAATTTCATTATTTAGACTTTGTAATTTGGTTTGCTTGGCCTCATAATGGAAGCCTAGGATGAAGTTTGGGAAATACAATTAATTATTAGGAAAGGAGTGAACAAACCAATCTCGATTTGATAACTAAAAATAGTTCTCATGGAATGAATTATTTGGACTCCAAGAGATAGATAAACTTATACATACTGAGGGCCTTATTAGGCTACAAAGAGAAATAAGGAAAGAACAACCAAACTAATGAGAAGGAAAGCAGATTTGGGCAATAATTATTGCCCAAGAATATACCAACAGTAACTTCTTTCTTAAGAGAGTGAAACCTGCTATAAGGAAAATGGGGCTGAAGTAAATGTTATTTAGAAAAGGAAATAGCAGTCTTTTTATGGACAAGGATATTAAGCTGTAATTGAGGTAATTTGACAAGAATTTGCTGCTGATTTATTGTTTTCTATTGCTTSCTAGGATGGTGAATTTGATGGCTTATTTAGAGCTTTTTCTGTAGCTGCCCAGGATGGTGAATTGACTACTAAGATTAGATGCTGATATGGCAAATTTGCTGAGGTGGTAGGATCTCTTATATCCTTCCTCAAACTAGACTGTTGCAAAGCTTGAACTCTTCTATAATTCACGAAAGCAAGTCTTGGTCAACGGTTCCGTAAAAATATCAGCCAACTACTTATTGGATGGAACATATCATGTAATGAGGGATCCACTTGCTACCTTTTCTCGAACAAAATGATAATCTAGTTCAATGTGTTTGGTTCTTGCATGGAGTACCAGATTCATAGTCATGTAGATAACATTAAGGTTGTCACAGAATAGTTCAGGTGTGTGATAGATAGGTACGTTGAGGTCACGAAACAAGAAGGTTATCCTGTAAGTTCAGCACTACCACTTGCATGCCATGACTTGATACTCAGCTTCTCCACTTGATCTCGCCATGTTGACAAGCTCGATTAACAGCTTGAGAAAGGTATGGACGAGTGGGTTAGGTACTACAAGGAGCAAACAATGCTACAGTAGGTTTGAGCGCCTGCTGGATTATTATCAAAAGAGTGATAAAAAATAGTAATAGTCATTGGAGTACTGATCTTTGAGGCATCCAACGTATGGTCTTTTAGAAGAATCTCGCTGTCATATCTGCTTTGACAAAGAAATAAACATTGAGAAGTTCTAAGTACTTCAATCCCTAGAAAGTAATGGAAAGGACCAAGGTCTTTTAGAGCAAATTCATTTCCAAGAGTGGTAAAGAGTTTTTTAATTTCAGTTGGTTTATTACCGGTGAGAATAGTGTCATTAACACATATGAGTATGAGTATGAGGGTGGTGACGTTGTTTTGTTTGAAGAAGATAAGGGATGGTTGATAGTGACCATAACTAAAGCCAAATTCATAAGATAGTTAGAGAATCTCTCAAACCAAGCTCAAGAAGCTTATTTTAGCCCAAAAGGGACTTGTATAGTTTGCAAATATGGTTTGGAAAGGAGGAACTTTGGAGACCGAAGGGTTGTGCCATAAAGCCTTCTTCTCCAAGGATACCATGAAGAAAGGCATTTTTGGCACAGCCTGATGTAACTGTAATGCTAAGGATTAATCTGATAGTAGATTGCTTAACAATGGGGCTAAATGTTTTAGGGTAGTCAATTCCCTCTATTTGGGAGTAACCTTGAGCCACTAAACGGGTTTTATATCTATCTGTTGAGTTATTCTCTTTGAGTTTGGTTTTGAAGATCCATTTCGATCCTATGATCATGTTTGTTTGAAAAGAGACAAGTTCCCCGTGTCATTCTTGTGAAGGGCATTCATTCTTCCTTCATGACATTATTACAGTGAGGGATTCTAAGGGCTGATTTGTAGGTTTTTGGCTCACTAATTTGTGTTGTAGCAAGGAAAGATTGAGGTTGAATTTTTAGGGATTCTTTCRCTTCTGGTGATCATAGGGTAGATATTTTGATATGGTTGAGTTAAGAGTGGAAAATGAGGCTGAAGTGAATGCTATTTAAAAAAAGGTAATAGCAGTTTTTGTATGGACAAGGATATTAAGCTATAATTGAGATAATTTGACAAGAATTTATGGCTGTAATTGGATATTAAGATTTTTATGGGGCTGCAGCATGCCACCATAAAAATCTATACACATGATGCAAACACGCTACAAACCCAGAAACGCTGCATATGATGTTAGAATTTAAGCTAGATTCATTTCTATACACATGCATGAATCCCTAGATACATGAATTGTTAGTTTCATGTAAGATAATGTATTAAGATACATGAATAGTATGTATACATGTATCCATTTATTTTGTGTCTTTTAGATGTGTCTCTTGGATGTTATATA
>NW_019104713.1:217140-240245 GCF_001995035.1 Momordica charantia
ACTGGTGGATCAAATAAGATAAAAATGAAATAAATAAATAAATCAACAACTAAAATCCATTTTGTTATAAAATTCCCCGGAACTCGGGGCAAGCTAACCTGAGTAACGCGGGGCGTTACCTAAAGGACCTAACAAGRATTTATAATATACATGGACTACTCCTCTCTTTGACAATTAGTTTTGAGATGGAATTCCATGAATATTAATATGGTATCAGAGCTTAAAACCTCAAACAAGCATCTGGTCCAAAAATGGGATTCAGGCAAGATTGATGAACCAAAAAGAGTCACTATATTGAGTTGGCATATTAAGGATCTCACATTGAAAAGATCGTAAGGGACCTAAAATGAGTTTATAATATACATGAACTACCTCTCTCATTGCCAATTGGTTTTGAAATGGAACCCATGGATATAATTAATACAAACAGTTATATTTATTATATTGCATTTGTCGATGAATGTTGCTAGTCTCGTGCCAAGTAAAACGATGGCAATATGTGTTTGATGAATGCACTGGTGAATAGGTACAAAAAACACTCTACTAATAATAAAATATATCTCGTAATTTTAATATTTGCATGGAACAGAATGTTTTTACCAATTCTCATATAAATGAGTTCATTTATTTAACCAATCAATTAGCATCAGTTAAAATTACTTTTACTGACGAAGTGAATGCTATTTTGTTGCTAACATCATTTCCTGAAAGTTGAGAAACTATGAAGACAGCGGTGTCCAATTCATTAACGGACAAAGGTCTGAAATTTAAAAAAAAAATTGTGATGCAGCAATTGCAAAGTAAATTCACAGAAAACAAACTAGAAAATAATCTACTCCTAAACAAAACCTAGCATTGACTTTCTAAAAAGGTAAATAGAAGGTAGCATCAAGCAACAGGCAGCACAACTTAATAGAAGAAACTGAAAGAAARAAGGTTAACGTTTTTACTACCACAAGAAATACCACATCAAGAAAAATAAGTAGAAAATAACTGAGAAATTTAAAGAAAGCAATAAAATAAAGAAATACAAGAATTAAAGTGGAAAAACTCCAAACCGAAGAAAAAACCACGGCCCACAAGGGAAAAACCACTATGTGAAAAATTATTACAATCACACAGATTTCTCTCTTCGACTCCAATTACACAAAACACTCTTTCAAAGCAAATACCGCTCAGTTAACTAGAGTTGGTATACCAGACTTAAAGTATTTCAATTTGGATGATTAAAACTCAAGCCCATGAGCTCTTTTTATAGTAGTTGGAACACGCCTCCTCCTTGTACTTTTCCAATGTGGAACAACTTCCAACACATGGAAACCATCCTTGTATTCTTCTAATGTGGGACAACTTCAATTCCAATATTTTGCCAAAACCCAACAAATTCCACCTTGGGCAAGATATTGAAAAAAGTTTACAATTTCTACTACACTTATTGTCTTCACTRACAATCATAATTCTCAATTCAGAGAACTATAGCCTACTCCACCATAAAAGTAGATCACTTGGAATGTCGCCTTCCAAGATTTTTTTTTCATCGTCATGGTCGATAAATCTTGCTGAGATTTATGGTACAACTTCCACCTACTTGGCTCACTTGGAAGTTCTTCAGCCATCGACATAACTTCCACCACACACACCTTGCATAACTGTCAAGCCAATGCTCATGTGTAAACTTGTGGAACTGCTAACATCACATCCTCTATCACGGTAAAGCGGACATACCATGAGGATGAATTCTCTCTCTCTTCGAAGGAACTGATAATCGTCTCCCCTGATAAGAGAAACACTGTCAGCATCCCGTCCAGAGCCCTTTGACGAATCGGTTCTGTTGGAACAATCTTTCTTCATGTTCCTAGACTGTCTGCATCCCCAGCAACAAGCTTTCTTTTGTACAGGATCTTTCTTCTTCTTCCAATTGCAAGCTACCAGTGCCAAATCTTCATGTGAAGTACGCCCTTCACTCTTCAACCTTCTTTCCTCTGACAAGAGTCTACTAGTAATCTCGGCAAAATTCAAAGTATCATTCTCATACATCAAGATTGGCTTCATGTGTTCATAAGAAGGTGGAAGTCATAAGATGAGCCTGAGTGCTTTATCTTCATCATCTATCTTCACTTCGATCGTCTCCAGCTCAAAAATGATGCTATTGAGATTACTCAGATGATCTAAACTTTTTGCACCTTCCTCCATTCGTAGCGTGTGAAACTGCTCCTTCWGGTACAACTGATTTGAGATGCCCTTTGTYTGATACAACGCTTCGAGCTTCTCCCAAAGTTCTTTGGTTGTCGAAATTCCATGCACATTCGCAAGAGTATTCTTAGCCAAACCTGTTCGTATCGCGCTTGCAGCTCTCAAATCCATTTCCTCCCAATCTTCATCACTCATGCTAGACTTCTTAGAACCTCTGCTAGAACCACTGCTGGACTCCATTGGACCTTAATCACTGCTTAGTTTTTCAGAAGCACCTTCACTCGRTCTTCCCTTCAACACCTTGTGTAACCCAGATTGTATCAGTACATCTTTTACTTGCACTTGCYACAAACCAAAGTTGATCCTTCTGTCAAATTTCTCCACGTTAGTCCTCATTGGACTCATAAAGAATGACATATCTGCTTCACACTTTTAGCGAATCTGCAAATAGTGAACAATCCACACTATTCACAGAACCGTAGCTCGATTCAAGAAATCTTTTCTGATGTGGAAGTTCAGACAATGCTACAACCACATAGCATACTCAGAAATTCTAGAAACTACAAACCTAAATCTTTGATACCACTTGATGGGAAAAAATCATCCACTTCTACCGCAGGAATAAGCAGAAAATAACTGAGAAATTTAAATAAAGCAATAAAATAAAGAAACACAAGAATTAATGTGGAAAAACTTCAAACTGGAGAAAAAACCACGACCCACAAGGGAAAAACCACTATGTGAAAAATTATTACAATCACACAGATTTCTCTCCTCGACCCCAATTACACAAAACACTCTTTCAAAGCAAATACCGGTCAGTTAACTCAAGTTGGTATACCAAGCTTAAACTATTTCAATTGGGATGATTAAAACTTAAGCTCATGAGCTYCTTTTATAGTAGTTGGAACACACCTCCTCCTTGTACTTTTCCGATATGGGACAACTTGTAACACATGGAGACCGTCCTTGTATTCTTCCAATGTGGGACAACTTCAATTCCAATATTTTGGCAAAACCCAACAAGAAAGATATAGAAAATTAAAGGATGATCTGAAAAAGTATTTGACAGAAGCAAATGTAGTTATGGATGATGCCTTCATATGTGTTGAAGGCAACACAAAATTAGGAAAGTAGTCATCAAAATAGGTAATAGACAGTACAGTTTCAATACATGTATCTTCAAACATGAGATTATTTACATATTACAAAAATGGCAATCATGCCAAAGTGCGGATAAAGAATGAAAAGCTTTTCAAGATAAGAGGGATTGAAAATATTAGATTGAACACTATCAGCGAGACGTTAGGTTTGTAYAAGTATAAGAATTAATTTTTTCTCTACATGTAAGTTGAACGATGATGGTTATCATAGTGAGTTTGGTGGAAATCAATTGAAACTCACTAAAGGATGTAAGTTGGTGGTAGTTGGCCACAAAAGTCTACAATTTATACGTCGAGATTGAGTGTTGCCAGAGGATGATTTAGGCAATGGATTAAAGCTGCAGATAGTGTCCAAAAAGGTAAGACAGAGGCAACAACAAAGACAGCTATAACAGCTTAGGCAAACCTACCATCAATTCACAAACAACAATAGGAAAGTTAAGAGAATAAAGACGGGTTCTTTAGATTGCCAATGATTAGCCCCAATTGTCAGACAGATTGGCGAGTTGATGAAGTCGCATAAGCGAATAGTTGCATCATAAAAGATAAACCTAGTAGGTGCTGAGGTAAAKAGTGGAGTCTCAATTTTGGCAGCAAACTTGGATGGAATTGTTAAGTTAACAGTAAGAAATTCTTTCTTCAAAAATCTATGTTTGATAATGAAAAATGAAGCTTTAGGTATCGCCAGTTAGTTGTAGTGAGAGCATGCGTGACTGTGTCTTTTGTGTCTATGAGATAAATCCACGTAGGTTATCCAACCTTATGGCAAACACAAATGAGAATAGTCATTTATGATATTTTTTTTGTTTTATAAGTTGGTTGAACCTACCGGAAAAGCCTTAGAGATTTTCCAAGACGATCAAAAACTATTACAGAGCCTTGGAGTATTCAAAGAAGATTAGAGACTCTTGTTGTAGTGGGAGGCAAGATTAATGTCTTACATCCAAGTTGAAGATTGTTAGAATAATGGAGCCAAAACATGTGAGAAAACAATAGAAAATAGAGCTAAAGAACACTCGACCTAGGGTTGAGACTACACCACTGCGACACTACGAACCCATAAGTGTTATAGCTGAACAGCCAAGACCCAGAAGCTGCAGCTCTTAGGCGCCTAGGCATCACTCAGAGCAGCGTTATGACACCAACTCTATCCATATTCGATTTTTCAAGGCCTTTCTTGATTTGGCTTTAAAAGTCCTTATAAATAGGTGAGAATTTAGTAGTTGTGGGTAGTGTTTGAATAGAAGAAGTCTATATCTTGCAGGTCTAGTGATGATGTTTTCAATTATATAATCCTAGATAGTCATTGTTGGGTACTTAGAAACAAAATAGTCATGGTAGGTTAATCTTGAGTAAGATCTTGATAGGGAAAAAGAAAGCTCTATTGTAATATTCTAAAACATACTAGATGCTGCTTTTGCAAAAAACTATACATAATCCTACAATTGGAGCAAACCAGTACAAACCATCTAGTGTTAAGTTTTCTATCCCTACTTTTTGTTCTTTTATTATTTTTACTTACTTAATTACGTACTTTTAAACTATGAAAGTGGAAAATATAATATGTCCTATTTAGAGAACTTACAGGAGAATCGATAGGTCTATAATTTTTTTTTCAACACAGGTCCTATCTTATCACTAAATTAAATTATTTCCAAACTACATTTTTCCATGCTTGGTAATGAATTCCCACAGTGGTTATAAAAGGGTTTTCATGGGAGGGGCCAATCAGAGAAATGTTCTTATTTGATTTTGATAATGATTTTTGTCTGCAAAAATGAATATATTTTGGCTATTAACTGCATTTGGTCTCTCTTACATATTAATCAAATCTGATACCTTCTGTTCTTTGTGTTTCGAGAGCGTGTGCCAAGTGCAAAACCCTCCAATAAATGTCATTATTGAAACAACAAAGTACTGTTCCTTTCCAAAGGCTTTAGGTACACACTATCTCCGGAAATCCTTCAACTGAAATCTTTTCCTTGATTTTTTCCCCAAACAACTCTCTTCTTATCTTTTCATTATTTAATTATTTCACATTAATCCAAATATATAAAGTACATGGAAGAATAATATTGAACATATGAAAGTTGGAAAAAGAAATTGTCCATAAATTTTCAACCCAAACAGATTGCAAATAGTGCAAACAAAGCCCCACATTGGTTAAAGAAATGGTGATATATRATGATATATTGAGTGAAGGTCAATTATCTATATTGGTATAAAATCTTTCGGGTAAAACCAAAAGTAAATTCATGATGATTATCAGTGGACAATATTTTATACTATTATGAAAATACTTGGAGGCTTCACTCATCGATCCTTAATAAGTGGTATCATAGAAAAGTATCAATTTTAAGCTTGAACTTGACAATTCGTATCAASTTGCACCTTACACTTTGATAAATATTGCAATACTCACCTTAATTTTACCCCTCAATAGATTTTGACCTAAAAACTTGTTAAAGTATTTTTATATGTCAAATGAGTTAAGAAACATATGTTTTGGTATGAAAATTGATGCAATTTAGACAAAAAAATGATATTAGAGGTTTTTTTTTACTTCATTTATTTAAGTTTTGACAGAGTTGACGAATTTTGTGAATTGATCCAACTAAATTGAGAAACATGATTTTTATTAAACCAATGAGTTTTTTTTCTTTTAAATTAATGAGTGGATTAATTATAAGAAATTGAATATCAACGGATAAAAATTATGACAGGGTTATGAATTTATGATATAAACTTAATTAAATATATTTTGTCAAATTTTTTAATTATACTCAAAATTACTTATTTTAAATGAAAAAAATATATTTTACATTTCACAAAAATATATTTAAAAAATTAAAATAGGCCAAAATATTTTCTAAAGAGCGAGACCGAATTTAAATATTTTCTAAACCTCTGACATTTGAAAAAAAGACACTTAAAAAAAACGTCTCATAGACTAATAAGATTTTTAGAAAATAAAAAATAATGTTTAAATAAGGAGGATAGTATATAAATATATATTATACAACCAAGAYAATATAAAAAAATCGAAATATACTGAGATTTGAACATAAGACTCGATGGCAGAGAAAATAATAAGAGCGGAGAGGAAGCCACTAAACCAAACGTGATTTGTCTTTAGGCATATACTAGCAGCCACCGAGGTAGGATTTTACATGGGGCACAGTATAAACATAATAGAAAAATATCARTTTTAAAGTTGAACACAGTMATYTGTATCAATTTGTACCTTACCTTATAATTTTTGTGCAGTAATATGTATCAATTTGTATCTTACCTTATAATTTTTATGTGTATAGTAAATTTTACGATTTTTATTCCAAGATTTGTTGAAAAAAATATTCAAAAAGAAAATTTATACGAAATAATTGATATGATTAAAAAAAATGACATTGGAGTTGGTTTTTTTTTCAATTTAAATCTATAAGTTTTGATAGGATTATTTAATAGTAGATTTGTGTATTAATCAAACCTAATTTGAGAAATTTTATTTTTATTAAAGGACACTTTACGGGGTTTTTTTATTTTATTTTTTTGAATGGATGGATAAAATTATAACATAGTTTAAGATTATAAATTTAAATTTATTAAGAAAAACTTAATTAGAAATATTATTTATTTCAAATAAAAAATACATTTAAAAAACAATATTTAAAAATAAGAATATGCTTGAGATTCATTCCCATCCCAATAAACATATATTTAAAAAATAAAAAATGCTAAAAATAATAATAATAATAATAAAGATGTGCTGAAAAAATTTAAAATTTAGAAATAAAAATAAAATAAAGAAAAGATGGGCCTAGCGTCGCGTGAAWGGAAAAACAGCTAGGTTACACAACATTTTGTTATTTAATAATATATTATCTTATATTTAAGTAAATTCGTATTATTTTTGAAACAATACTTAGTTCTTTTTCTTTTTTTTTTAACAAACAATCCTTAGTTTCTTACATACCTTGTTACCTACCATTAATTTTTATTTTTTTTTTAACTAGAGGAATAAATACATAAAAAGAGATGTCTTTCCAACCAAATTTTTTGTTTCTGAAATTTGAAGTAGRTGTTTATATGTTGTTTATAAAATTTTAAAATTGACATTTTTAGTTCCTTAATTTTGAGAAATTTTTTAAAAGGATCCGATAGCTATTTGAATATTTATTGACTAATGTTAAAATTATGTGGTAGTTAATAGCTAACTACCAAACATAACATATATATATATATTTTTTGGTCGATTCTAGACTTTTCTCCTTGTTTCTTTTTCAAATTTATCTCTGTTGAAAATTGAAAATCCTCAGCATCTCTCGCTCTCTTTATCGTTCCTTTTTTTTTTTTAATAATTGCATCTCCACATTGCTCAGCCATCTCATCCTCTCTCATTGATTTCCCTCTCTTCTCGCTGCTCGCGATCTCATTTTCCATCTCCTCACACTCTCGGTCGCCATCTCGATTTCTCTCTCCTCTCACGATTCTCCCTCCACCGAAGTTTTGATTTCCCTCTTCTATTTCTCTGTCCGCTTGCTAATTTTCCACCACTAAAATCTCGATTTCCCCTCTCCTCTGGCTATCGCTAGCTAACGATGGCCTGAAAGCTTGGCAGTGAAGGCTTGATTGGAGAAAGGAGAGTTGGGGATCTGAACATCAACGAGCAATGATCTATGGAGAGCAGTTATTTTCCTCTTCCTCGTAAAAAATTAAACATTTTGTAATGGGTAGCATATAAGTTTTCTATATTTAACAAAATAGTAGCATTTTTTTTTAAATTCCGATTTTAAAATTTTCAGTATTCCCAAATTACTCAATTTCTTTTCATTATTATATATTAAACATATATCGCATATATATCAGGAGTATATCTGACAACATTAGTATATCAGAAGTCAATCAGTTCTATATCAGCTGTATGATAGTAAATCACTATTTTATCTGTTTTAACCCTTTGTCTTGTATTTTTTGATCAATTAGAAATCAGTAGGTATTGGCATGCATGGAAAATCAGAAAAAAATTTGATACTTACTGAAAATGAGAAAGAAAACTTGAAAGGAACGTGAATGTGAACGTCAATGGTGATTTTCGAAATTATTGTAAATGAGAAATCGAAGGGAAGAAGATAAATGAACAATCAATTAGAAATCAGAAGTAAATAGAAACTTAGAGTTTTTCTGTATATCAATAATATCACAGTGATATATCAAGTATGTACATYGTACATATATCAGTAATACAATTAAGCTTTATTTAAGGTTTTAAAGATCAAAATGAGATCAGCAACAATGTCATTTTTAAAAGGTTTAAACATCATTMTTGGGTATCAAYATCAACATCAAATCAACAGCAAAGTCCTTCAACAAAAAACTTAAAGGTTTAAACATCAAAACGAACCAGTAGCATAAACCAAAAGTAGACTAACAATGTCATTCTTAAAATTCTTTAAAAGAAGAAGCATAAGTTCCAATAGTTTAGAAAAGCGTAAGTTTCATTCTTGYATAATCTTTAGGTAAAAGCTTGGGACATCAATCTTCGTTCTTGGTGATTGTCGTGTCTTCAGAAATAGCATCTTTGAAGCTTTCCGTTTTTCCATAGACAACACTTTTGGCGTTCGTTTATGTTGTCTTTTGGGACGCACGACATCAACATTTTTTACGATGTTTTTTTATTTCATTTTTTGTATTTGTACCATTGCTTTTATTTGAAAAAAAAWTTATTTTATATATTAATAGTATATCAAAAAACATATTATAGATAATATGTTCGAAATAATTGGTAGATATCATAGTTATATCAAAAGTAAATCAATTTCATATCATATGTATATCAAACATATATCACATATATATCAAGAGTATATATGTCAATCATGGTTATATCAGAAGTAAATCAATAGTATATTAGAAGTCAATCAGTTCTATATCATCTATAGTAGTAGATATCATAGTTATATAAGAAGTAAATCAATTTCATATCAGATGTATATGAAACATATATCACATATATATCAGAAGTATATCTGTCAATCATAGTTATATCATAAGTAAATAATAGTATATCAGAAGTCAATCAATTCTATATCACCTATATTAGTAGATATCATAGTTATATCAGAAGTAAATCAATTTCATACGATATGTATATCAAACATATATCACATATATATTATGAGTATATCGGTCAATCATTAGTATATCAGAAGTCGATCAGAAGTAATTTATTGTTGCTTCGGGCCTGCAGGGTATACTTGTAATTTAGAACGTGGGCCTCCATTTTTTTTTGCAAAAAAATGCTATATTTAAACAACTCAAACCTTGTTACTATTTTGCTTATTTTACTAACTTTTTTTTGCCATATCTCAAGTTACCCCCAAAAAATTATTAATCTCCCAATTCTCTCTCAAGTGAACATTTAAATGAGGGACACTRAAGTAATTATGTTTTCCGACAATGTTAGAATGACAAGTTGCTTAAAAATAAGGCAAATCTCATTGACAACCTCAAATTTACTTCACTCTAGCATATGATTTAACTRGCTAAGATTAGTCAGCCAAGGATCAAAATAGCTCAATAACTATTTAGAACAATTTCTTAAACTTTAGGGATCAAAAGTRTTAATTTTTTTTAWSTTTAGAGACCAAATAGACACCTACTCAGTGACTAAAARCTTATTTTTCTCTATTTRTTATTTAAAAAAACTAAAAAATYTGTCAAATTAYTATTAGTAGTAAGTAGAAAGATGGGTCTTGACCAATAAATACGGAAGTATTTTCTTATTTTATGGGCATGTCAGACGTTTATTTGGTCAATTATAATCGTCTTCATAAATAAAATATGAACAAAACTTGTCTACTTATTCGTAAGGAAGAATTCTCATTACTTTATTTTAGAGTTTATTGATATAAGAATTCTCTCAGTCCAATTTAACGAATAAGTGGACACCATGTTTCAACCGCGTGAATAAATAGAAAATAATTGAGTAATTAAAAGAAATAACAACAATAAATATAACACAATAATTGGAGAAAAACAACAGCCRGCCCACGAAGGAAAATCTATTATGTAAAAAATTATTACAATCGTATAGATTTCTCTCTAACCCTAATTACATGAAACACTTCCTCAAGGTAATACCGCTAAGTTATCTAAAATTAATATATACCCGACTTAAATTATTTCAATTGAGATGATAAGATCTAAAGGTATGAGCCCCTTTTATAGCACTCAGGAGCATAACTACCTTCTTGTACCTTTCTCACGGTGGACAATTTTTTTCGGAAGACCAATAGTGACAATTTGATATTCTAATATTTGGCCAAAAATCAACCTAATTAAATCTTAATAATAATTTTAAAGCACTTAAAATAATACTTTATAAAAAAAAAAACACTAAAAACAATAATTTACTGTGGCTTTCTTTTTAACCTCTCGGAATCAAGGGCCTCCGTCATTTAAGAAAGCTAAATCTTTGCTTTTAATTGCTGTCAGCGGACCTCAGCTCATGCTTGTGGTCAAACTCTTCCTTTTTCTTATTTTCTCTCAAATTGGCATCTCCTCGATCATTTCTTCATTGCTTCTTTTGTTTCTGCTTCTTCATTTTGAAGGTCTGTGCTATTTACTTGCATTTTTACCGTTTGCTTTTATTACTGTTTCYTCTTTCGCACAACTTATTAAACAGTTAAAGTTTCTTTATTTATTTTTCAATGAGATGAGACAGGATAACASGAGAACCTAACAAAAGTTTAATAAATATCAATAAAATCTAGCCCAATAATTTTATTACATAGACACTACAGAGGTTTAGTAACTTAGTACTGGTATATTATATTTTAAAAAGTTTAAATTTAAAAGTGGCCCTAATGAGTTAGAGCACATCTAAAGAAAAGAAAAGAAAAAAAAAAAAAGCCTTTTGAAAACATATATATCCCAGCGTGTTCTCACTAAATATTGGYAGTAAAAACAAAAAATAGTTTCCAAACAATCCAAATACCTTCAAATTTTAGAAAAAAACAAAAAAATAAAAGTTTTAAAACACGTTCTTTTTATTTTTTGGAATCAATGTCGCGTGGTTTATGTTGAGTGGATCTCTATAATCTGAGCTGTTGTGTGGGCTTAGCAATACTATAGCACAAGACTTGAATYTGAAATCTTAGAAATCACTCAAGCCTCTCACCACTACGCCATCCTCTAAGGGATATTTTAAAACACGTTTGCAAACTAGAGTTGAATAAATRCATCATCTTGGTTAAAAACTACTCTTGGTGCATGTACTAGGAACAATTTAGTTTTTARACTTTATTTAATTTGTTATGATTTAGAATCACTAATAGAMAGAGGTAGAGATTTCGATGTCATCTCAAAAGGTGAGCACGCAATCTAGAGATATTCGAGAAGGTTTGATTATTTCTTTCCATCCAAACGTTCCACATAATCGAGCCCACAACAATACACCAAAGAATATTCTTTCTATGGTTAAAATTTGTAATGATGTAGTCCCTACMATGAAAAGTATTGCTAAAATCTAATGAGGTTTCTTATATATTTCCACCGATTAAATAATAACATACCAAATATATTTATAAACTATAAAGACTAAATCGTACCTAATGAAAATCAAAACACTTAATTTTGGATGTAACTTTTCACAATAAGAACTAAATTGTTACAAATTTAAGTTACCGTGACTAAATTATTACGTRATAAAATTAAAGTAATTGCTACCAATTTGAAAGTAAAAAACTAAATTATTACAAACTAAAAATTAAGTTTAAAGACTATTTCATTAATCACTGAATGAAAGTATAGTGATAAAAAATGTTTTTTAACTCGTCAGTTTTAAGAAAACATGTCCAAAGATATAATAATAACAGTAATAAATAGTCTATTAATATTGTTGCCTATTTGTTGCACCACAACTTTTAATTAACCACCTTATAATGTGAGTAAATTTAATGATGACCATGTAAAAGTAGAGCATATAAACGTCACTTACATGGCATTATTTGATGGAAAAAAGATAGAATAAAGGGCATAGACACAGGCTTTATTAGAGGCCTAGTTATTAGCCAACACTCCCATCCTTGGAGAAAAATGAAAGTAATAGAGAACAATAAGTAAGTTTATGCTATGTTAAAAAGGGTAATTGTAATGTAAAAATGAGAGTGAAAAAAGAAACAGTAGGGGGTCAAAGAAGGGAGAGGGAGAGGGACAGTTGGTCTTACAGTCAAAGCAAGCACTGTCTTCAATGGAGGCTAAAGCTGAGAGTACAATGCCCTCTCTCTCTCTCTCTCTAAACACAGCCCTTCATGTTGATATTATTGTCCACTTCTCCACTACCATCCCTTTGTTTGTAGGTCACCTACGCCTCATAGCTTCACATTTAAGCTCATATATTACACTTCTCTCTCTCACAAAGTTTAGAAAAGAAAAAAAGAATAGGATTTATAGGTTAAATATCAGAACCTGTCCGCCCTCAACCCACGTGAACTGTCACCCGTCAGATGTCCAGTTTTGTGCTAAGTTTTGTTTCCCCCCTTGCTTTCACACGCCCTATGCCATCCTATGATTCCTATCGTCTCTCTCTCTCATGCCCCATTTTAACTGCACTGCGACGTACAGAGAATTGTTAAGGATAATAATAGTCTCCTACCTTTTATTATCTCTGTAATGGTATGATATTATCCACTTTGAATATAACTCTTACGGCTTTATTTTTAGATGTCTTTTATAYGTGGAGATCATTGTCTTTTCTTTATATACTATGGATCAYTCTCTTCTCTGATTAACGTGAGACTTTGTTGGCAGAACTTGCAATCCCAACAAGAAAGAATAATTTTTTCCCCGAAAATGAAAAAGAAAAGTTCCATTTTGTGCAATAAATCCCAGTGGCCTGTGGCAGTCCCTATAGTTTTCTCCTTCTCCCTCCCCAAACATGATAAAAAGAATACCTTTCTCTTTCCCAAAAGTGGTCTCACTCATTATTTAGAACTAGATAATGATAGGTTAACAACCGTTGTGGTTCCACTTTTTCATTACGTTTAAATATTCCACAAATCCCTCTCTCTCTGTATCTCCATAATGAAGCCTTGTAGCACCACTGAAATTAACCCTCTCCCTTTCACTCATAATCAGAATATTGCCTGGGATTATGCAAACCCTAGTTCAATGGGAGAAGATCAGGACTCGTATCTACAATATTGCTTCTTCCCAGATCCTTTTCTGGACGACGATCATGACCTATTCTTGAGCCACTTTTTCCAGCAACAGCAACAACACCACCTCTTGATCCCCGCTGGCAATGCCAATTGGGACCAACAAGAGCGAGAGCGAGAGCAGGAGAAGCTGACACCCGATGATAATTGGAAGAAGCAAAACTCGGGGAAGACGAAGAAATTATGTAGTAGAAAAATTGGGAAGAAGGACAGACACAGTAAGATCTGCACAGCACAGGGCCCTAGAGACCGGAGAATGAGGCTGTCCCTTCAGATTGCTAGGAAGTTCTTCGACCTCCAAGACATGCTAGGTTTTGACAAAGCCAGCAACACCATAGACTGGCTTCTTTCCCACTCCAATTCCGCCATTAAAAAGCTCAAAGATAGCTTAAACCTAAACAACAACAACCACAGCGCCTATAGCTATGGGAGCCAGGTCTCTTGTGGCTCCAGCGAGGCTGTGTCAGAGCTCACAACAAGGGACAATAATGTTGCTTCTGGTAAAGAAAGTGCTTTTATGGCCACTCCCACTCCCAGCTCCAAACTCAAAAAGGGCAGGCAATTACGTACTGTTGCCAGAGAGTCAAGGGATAGGGCAAGAGCTAGGGCAAGGGAAAGAACAAAGGAGAAATTGATTCTCAAAAGTGCTTCCACTTCCACCATTTCTGATCATCCCCAACATTTTCCATCCATACTCCAAACCCTTTGCTCAGGTAATTCTGATCATCATCATCATCCAACTCCTAATTTCTTGCCCTAAATCTCAATCTAAAAAACCCTAATTCAAACGCTCTGTCATACCCAGATCTAGCTTCTTCTCTTCAATTTCTTTCACTTCTTTGATTGATAACCTTCTTCCATCGTCACTCACACACGTTTAGGTTAAAGTGGAAATTTTTTTGTTCTGAGTGCACGTTTTTTTTTTTTTTTTGGGTGGTTGATTAGATTTCTCTATTCTGTTGTTTGGGCTGAAATATTACTTGGGAAATTTTGTACAAAGCTGTTGTATTCTTTGTCTTATGAGGACAAAAAAAGAAGATTTGGTGTTCTTCTTTGTGCGCCAAACTAATTTTGTTCCATTTATTTTCCAGAAAACATATCAATTTAATTTTTTTGTTTCTTATTCCTCCTCCAAAATGCTTGCGCTCATTCCAAATTGAATCATTTTCATTCATAAATGCAAATGAAGTTGCTTGAAGTTTACTATTGAAGGAGACAATTAGTAGAATGTTAATTAACTGATTGTTCTGATTTGTTCTGATTTGTTCTGATTGAGGTTTTTTTTTTCCTTTTTTCCTCACTTTTGTTTGGAGTTCTGATGAGTTTAGACCAAGATTTTCCACTTTTCTTATGTACATCTTACAATAAAGTAGAATAAAAGTTTATACGATAAAAACATAGCCTTGGCCACTATAAACTCTAAAGATTGTTCGATTAGGATAGTTTCTTTTGTGATATATCGGTTCATGGACTTAATTATTAAGTTATGAAATGAAGGAGAAATTAATGTGCTATTGGGTTTGAATTTAGAAACTTCTACATCCGATTAAGTTTTTAAATTGCTATTGCACCTATTATAGGAGGTTTCATATATTTACATTTGATATATTTTTATTGCAATTAACATTGTCAAATAGAGTTTTTATTTATTTAAGGTAAAAGTTTTGCATTCAAGTTCTGCTTAAACATTGGTTTGAAACTATCATACTGGGTACTCAAAATTTCTAACTTTTCTGCAATTACAGCATATCTACCATTTCTCTCTATTAAAGTACTGTTTTCTTTTAAGTCTCCTCCTTTTGTATTTATTTTTCTCACGTATCTATCGTTAAGGATCCCACATTGATAAAAGAAGGAACTTTACATAAGTTTATAATAGACATGGACTACTCATTTCATTGTTAATTAGTTTTAAGATGAAACCTCATAAATATTGATATCAGATCATACTTCTTTTCAAAAAAAAATTATTTTTATCTTTTTCTCTCAATTTCAACCTTTTGCCAAGTAACTCTGTATTCTCTATTAGTGAGTTTTGAACGTAGCCCATGCATATTGTATTTAGTGTTTTTCTGTTGATGACAGTAAAATTAAGGGCTTGCACTATTCTAACTTTCTGGGAAAAGTTTCCATGTAGATGCCGCCTTGCAGATTGTGCCTGGGCTTTAATATCTTCTGCTGCGACTGCAGCAAAATAAAAAAAAAACGGCACAAAAAAGGCAATAACCTAATTATGGTCTTCTAACTTGTTGTTTAGTTTTAGCTCTGTATTTTGCTCAAAATAGGAAATGCACACAGCACACAATCATTGGTAGGGAGGTTGCAGATTTAGATAATAAGAACTTTTTGCTAAATATATGTTTTACTTCCAAATCTTTCGGTATTTTTTCAATTTTGTGTTTTAATATTTTTCAATTTAACYCCTTGCCGTGGTTAAATGTTAAAATTTGTTGATGATAAACTTAGATGGCGTAATATTTTTTTAGTAATTTCCAGCAGAAATTTAAAAGAGAAGAGAAGAAAACTCAAAATTTCTAGCAGTMATTAGAAACTCTCTCTTCCATGACATTTTATTATTCAAGTATTATGCTGCGTAATTAAGTATATCATTAGTTAATTTAATATTTGTAAAATTTTAAAGAACTAAATTCTGAAATGTTAAAATATAAGGTAYTAAATTGAGATTTTTTAAAGGATACAGATTAAATTTTAAAAAATGCCCAAACATTAAGAACTAAAATAAATATTTAGCATAAACTTTAAATAATTGATTATATCTTTTTTTTTTTTGAAAAGAAATTGATTATATCATTTAAATTTAGGTTAAATTAAAATTTTATTTCGTATGATTTGCGCATAGTTTCAATTTGGTCCTTATAGTTTTAAATGTTTCGATTTAGTTCATATAGTTTGAGCAATTTAGTTCCTATATTTTATAATTTTTTTTAAACATAGTCCCAATATTTTAGTTAAAACTCATAAATCGTCCCTAAACTGMCCTTTTACCTCCTTGAAAAACTCTAAACTTTAATATAGCTAACTAACATAACCAGTATTAACATTTCATGAGATTTTGAACCTCAAAATCAATTGGCAATGAGAGGACARTCCATTKTCTATTATATAAACATTTCAATGTGTGGGCATGCTCTAATACCATATTAATATTCATGGATTTCATCTCAAAACAAATTCGYAAAGAGATAAGAAGTAGCTCACTTATATTGTAAACCTTTTTTAGGTCTCTTATCTTATCAATGTGCGATCCTTAACAATTAGTGACGAATATAAAAATATCACCTAATTTTCGTATAAAAGAATGTGTAAATATGATAATAGTAAGAATGAATTATGAAGTTTGGATAAACTTTAGGAACCAAATTCAAACTTTTAAAGCTATCTAACTAAAATTTGAAACTAAATTGAAACTTTTAAAATCATAAGGATCAAAGTGAAACTATGCTGGTTAAATTATAGGGATAAAATTCGTAATCTAACCTTTTAGATTAATTAACAATCTTACATATGCAATCTAATACAAAAAACGATTCATTTTGAAATTAATATGCTTTTTAAAATATATGAGATGAAAAATGAGATTAATTAACATCTTTTCAAAAGAAAGATGAAAAGAAAAGAAAGGGATCATTCATTAKGGAGCCGTTTGGTAACGTTTCCATTTCTTGTTTCTCTTTTCCAGTTTTAAATCTAAGTATTTTACAACTAACTTTGTTTCTTGTTTCTCATTTTTTGGGAAATATAGAAATTTTGAGAACAATCAAAACAAGTTTCTCTTTTCTTGTTCTCATTTCTAATTTGTTCCAAAATATAAATAAAAACATTGTTTTATCATACTTGAGTTCTTGGAGGTTGAAACCATGCTAACACATTTTTTTTTTCATTAGAAATAAAGAAACAGAAACAAAACGATACTAAACCAGCCCTAATTAAATTTACAGAGGAAAACAGTTTCGCCTAAATTTTAGAGTTGAGAACTTGAGATGCATCTTGACAAACTTAGTTTTAAACACAAATAGTATTTAGACTCTGAGTTTGATGCTATTACGAAAATAATTCAATCCTCGAAACATTATTTATCTCTAAATATTAGAGGTTCGAATTCCACACTTTATTATTGTACTAAAAAAAGCACTTCTGAGGAGAGACTTTATCTAAATATATAATATCTATACCAGAACCCCAAAGTTACTTTTTAAAACTGGTATCAGCATTTTTTTTTTTTTTGCCAATTTTTTAAAAACTAAAATTGTTTAGTGTGAAAGCCTRTTTTTTTCGATTTCAATTTGGCTAACATTCAAAACTAGTTATAAACAACTAGAAAGAAATTATTAATAAGCAATATTATTCTTAAAATAGAAAATTAAAACAAAATTGTTGYTTATTATTAATATTCAYGTTCCATCTTAAAATCAATTGGCAATAAGAGGGACAGTGATGTTTATTATAAACCTTTGTTAGTTCTCTTTTCATTTCAATGTGTGTTCCTGCCCATGGTTAAAATATAAATTCAATCATGACTTAACTAGCCTTCAATAAAAATTGTSTTGCCTGTATTAATATTCATGGTTCCACCTCAACACCATTTATCAATATACTTTTGTATGATTCTTTTTCTTTTCAATAGGATCTCTAACATGCCCCTAAAGATCGGGGTTCTTTTGGCTTATCGATCTCGGTCGGATCCCATTTTTTGGTAGAATTCCACTTATATTATATTAATATTTTGGTCAAAAATGGGATTCAACAAAGAATAATGAACCAAAAGAGGCACGATCTTGAGAAATATTCTTGAGAAATATGTTAAGAATCCCACATTGAAAGGAAAAGAAAGCTTACAAATAAGGTTTATAATAGACATATGTTACTCTTCTTTTTACGAGTTGATTTTGAAATGAAATCTTATGAATATTAATATAATATATATGACATCACAGCYCAAGGTAGGCTCAAAATCTTTCGCTATCTTTCCTCGTAATTAGTCAAACTG
The DNA here is from genome assembly GCF_001995035.1 of Momordica charantia. The sequence goes on from NW_019104713.1 coordinate 235,722, forward strand.
CTTTGAAAAAATAGATTAGGTAATACACAAAAAAGAAAAACAAATATTTATTTCAAATAGTTGCTATCAATCAAATGAATTCTAAAAATAGATGTCTAGAAAAGCTTTTCTAGGAGTTGGAATACTATGATTTGCGTTGCTAATTTTTTCAGTCAATGATCTTGAACGAGCATGTGGTAGCTTTTTTGGTCAGGTTTGGCTTAGGAGCTAAATTTACATAGCCTAAATCTACAAGGCTCCATCTRAGGTTTAGAATGTGGATTTATGCAAATATTAATTTTCCAATTTCCATCATATTTTAAAAGTAAATTACAAATTTATAAACCATATACAAACTGTATCAACTTAAATTTTTATTACTTGTATTCGTGCACAATAAACACAAGTTATTTAAATATAAGTTTAAAAAATAGCATGTGAATTATTATAGTCTATATGTTTTTAGTACGTATACCTAACAAAAGATATAAGGATCTAGAACGTACCTAACAAAGGTTTATAATATACACAAACTACCTATCTCATTGTCTATTCRGTTTGAGATAGAAACCCGTAAATATTAATATGATYCAACAAACTCAAACGAATATACGATCAAGATCGATGAATCAAAAGACATGGGATTAAGTTAATGAACTAAATTGTAATTGTTGAAATGATTAGCTAAAAGACATGGGATTAAGTAAGGCAGTGAGACGCAAATGGAAGGGCTTTTTGATGATACAGACATGGCTCGGTATCTCTGCCAAAGTCAAATTCTCTGAAAATCTTACGCCACTATCAAAGGCCCTGCTATGTGCTAGGGTTCCCTCCCTCTCCTTTTTTGACTCTCTCTGCAACTATTTATTTATTATTATTTTTTTTTCCATTTCAATCTACCAAGAAAGAAAAAACATTTGTTTATTCAGTTCTATGTGTGTGATTTAATTCAAATTTAAACCCAAACTACATCAGTTTTTTTTTTCACCAAACTTTTACATCAACTTTGATTTACTCACTTAAAAAAGAAATGTTAAGATTAAATTATCAATTCAGTCTTTATATGTCAGACTTAGTTTCAATTTGGTATCCGTYGTATTAAAATTTTTAATTTCGTTTCTAGGTTTGTTAAACCTTGCATTTCGTTAATAAATCACCTTTTACCTACCTAAAAGTCTACTCATTTTCCCTTTATTTATCTTACTAAGTTTTTAAACTCAAATATAGACAATTAATATATTTTGGTCAGGTGGTTCATTTTGGTCTATGTATTTTCCAAATGTATATTTTGTCTTTGTACTTTTAACTTTAATTCATTTTAGTCTCTATAATTTTAAAGAAATGCATTAAGTATATAGTGTGGTTTTGAAATTGTGACATAATAAATGAGATAAAAAATTAAATTGAGAGACAATGGACCAAAACGAACAGTTTGAAAGTACATAAACTAAAATGAACTAAAGTCGAATGTACCGTAATCAAAATGAACGCTTTGAAAGTAAAAACAATATTTGAAATGTCGATGTCGATGGAAATGTCAAGGTCTCAATTTTACAAAAATATTGATTGCGATATTTTGGAAAAAATCATGAAAATTGTGAAAATTGATGGAAATTGTTTGAATTAGTAAATGAAACTTTAATTATAGTTTAATTAGGTTATAATGGATCAATTTTACCAATCATGTGTAAAAATTAAATACGTGAAAACCATAGAAATCATGAAAATGGATGGAAATCTTATGAATTAGTAATGATAGCTTAGTTATGACTTAAATAGATTATAATTGATTTTTTTAATCATCATATATAAAAGTCATGCTTATATAGAAATATCGACTTAGATTCAAATTTGAAGAAAATTTATAGAAATCGATGAAAATTGATTACATTAGTAAAATGAGATATTATTATTATTATTTTAGTTCAACCATGGAGATAGAGATTCAACTGATTTTTTAGTTGAGGTTATAAAACTTAATTACCTGATTTGTGCTCAAGTTTGCATAAATAAGACATTAACTATAGTTTATTTAGACTAGAATTTACTATTTTTATTTATAAAATTTAATAATATAAAGTAATATGTACATGMAAAGATTAACATGAATATAAATTTTGGAGGAAAGAAAATGAATTATGCAAATAAAATTGTTTGAATTAATAAATAAGAGATGACACATTAATTGTGGCTTTAATTAGACTACAAATCATCTCATATATTAAAAAATGTAAGTAATGCTTATATGTAAATATCCAGGTCAAAAAAAGTTTTTAAAAAATTATTAAGTTAGCAAAGAAAAATATTGAAATGCATTTTTATTATTAAAAGGTTAATTATCATGATTTTCCTAATTTTCGTATCAACTGTCTTAAATTCATTTTACTATATATAAAAGTTTGATATAAATTATTAATAAATTCGTAAAAGATAATATAATATGATTTCTAATAAAAATTAGATAATTTAATCTAAATATAAATAAAGTAAAAGGTTGAGAAAGAGAAAGTAAAATCATTTAAAACAAATAAATAAAAATAAAATAATATTTAATATATATAGTTATTGTGCTGCGTCTACTGCCTATGTTATATACCATAGAAAAAGTGAAAGTAGACGATAGAGAAGGAACAGGAGATGGGAGACGAGACACACGGAGATAAACTTGGAAAGGAAGTGAAATTGTGAGATGGGAATTTGTCCTACGTGGCTCATATACGAATGCTTACAAATTTTCACAAATATCAAATGCTTACAAATTTTACAAGGTTAGATATGTTTTGATTTAAAACTTTTTTTAAATATCAGATTTGTCTTTATTTATGGTATTTATATTTATTATAATTAATCTTTTATTTCAATGCAAAAGATTAATATTCTAAATTTGATTTTGTAAACATTAAAATATTGTGGGGCCTAAATCAATCATTCTCATCATTTTCCAATTTATTCCTTAATATATTCTACTAAAGAATATATATTCTACYAAAGAATGAAATTTATTACAAAATTCTAACCATTCTCATAATCCCCAAATTTACTCCTTAATATATTCTACTAAATAATGAAATTTATTACAAAATATTTTTTCATTTCATTACAATTTTTTGACAAATTTCAATAATATAGCGATTATAACATACACTTATATGGATATGGATATGTATATGTGTATATGTATATGTATGTGTGTGTCTATATATATATATATATATATATAAACTATATCCGGCTACCTTTTCATTTATATGAAAATATAAACTATATCTGGTGGATACCTTTTCATTTATATGAAAATATAAACTATATCTGGTTATAAACGTAAGCTAACATACACTTAACAATAGTGATATAAACTATAGCCATTGTAACATACCCTTATATGGAGATATAACCTATATCTGGCTRCGAAATATATACGACTATATTCCTATACGATTAACAAACAAAGCAAATAACCTACAAACCTTCCAGTCAGCGACTAGACAATCGTCGAGATAAATGGAAGGTTCGAATGGTCGACGAGCGACCGACTACAAAAAAGAAACCTCGGGATCAACGGTCGGAAACAATGGACGGATGGCCGGAGACGAAAGAGAAGCTAGACGGACTATTCCGGCAACGAAGAAGAATGGAGGCGGTCRTCGGAAACAAAAAAATGCAGACGGTGGCGGGAGACGAAGTAATRGACGAAAACAGAACAATAGAGGAAGAAGAAAAGTCGGAGGGATAAGGTTTTCGAATTTTTTCAATAATGAAGGATTTTGGGGATTTGGTATTTTTTACTTTTGGAAAGTCTAATCTGAAAAAATTTAAGGGATTTAGAATGTAACCTCCAAGTAACTAATTTTGGATTTTAAAAATTAATTAATATTGAGGTGAGATACAAAATGATATATTAGTAAATTGAGCAGGGGTACCATCTTAAATGAAATTATTTTATGACAAAACTGTAAATTTTATATCATTAAATYCTTTTTATGTAATTATAGTGTATAAATAGCCTATCAATRTACTAATCCCTRTAAAAAAGATATAAAAAGGCATGAGGTAAACTTGATGGGCTCAATGGTTAAGTGGCCTGTAGTAAAAAAAAATGTTTATGGTACGTTTCATATGCCTCTTTTGGGCTTGTTGACAAGTCGATTTCTCGAAATTTTGAGAAGTCGACGACACGTTGTCGACATTGGAAAGACATGACATGTACTCCCATATGACATGATGTTGGACTCTTTAATATGTTGATATGTCGTCCGATATTTAGAATAYTGAATGAAAGGACAAAAATATACCAAACTAAAAGTGCATGGACAAAAGTAGTATTTTAATTAGGGGTGAAAGAAGTTGGACCGACCCGAAAAATTGACCAGAACCAAGCTTGTTCAGGTCGGTTCGATTTAGCTGTTTATACAAATTAAACCGAAACCGAACTGAACACTCTCAATTCGGTTCGGTTCGGTTCGGTTTGTCTTTAACCGACTACTCCACTAAGGTTTCCCCTTTTATTCAAGACATGCACCCCTCCCCCCAAATGTGCCGCTCCCA
>NW_019104713.1:255858-269250 GCF_001995035.1 Momordica charantia
CTCTTGGTTCGCATGGCGGGCAGATCTGCGCGGCAGATCTCCCTCTTGTCCTGCTCGGACCTGGTCCTCGACTATTCTTGCGTCGAGGTCTCACTGAGTGCCATTATCAACGTTCACACCCCTCCGTTCTGTCGTATTGGCAGAGCTTGTCGGATGCACCATCGTTGCGTATATTTTCTAGATCGGGATGACTTAAGATGTCTTCCCCACAGACGACGCCAAATGTTTATGCAGGAATTTGCACAACGGTTCTTCACGAATCGAGCTCGAACCCGGCCACCGGTTCCGACCTGAACACTAGAGTGGACCTGCATAAGAGGGTAAGCACTCCGATGCTCAAGTCAGTATAGATCAGACTCCTTATTTAGTTCGAGGTGAGATTCGATACCTGAGTGTGAAATGAAGTCCTCTATTTATAGGTAATAGATCCGACAGTACACACGACCGGCGATTATGTGTCTTTTTCTCATATCGGACCTGTCGGGTTCCGAGCAGGTCGGACCCTAGTCAGGTCGAACCTTGGTGCCCATAGTCTTTTATAATCGGGCGAACCCGGCCACCTCAGCGCGGCCGAGGTGGACCTAAGCAATCCTTCTTATTCGGTTTCTTCAAACACTAATAAGGGTCCTCCACGTGTCTCGGGTACGTTTACCCCCAAACAGGTTGTGACAGAAACCCCACAGGTTTTTCTTCGCTTATGTTTCTTTAATGGGAGGAGTGTGCATAGTTATTAGGGCATGGGTACCCCATCCTTCGAATTGTAATTGGATGGGGGGGGACAAATTTTTTGGTTAAATACATTACGAGATGTTTTTCTATACTTTCCACATCCAGTTCTAGCTATTTGTGTGCCTTCTGGTCGACYTGAACAACATATACGGATCCCCTCAACCCTTTTTTCATTACTAATGGAATATCCTTCACTATTTTATTAAAAATGGAAYGGAATGATCTTGTTTTGTTTCTCAGGTTAAAAGAGGTCTCTTGAACAATCGGAGAAGCACTTCGGTAAACGGATTTGAACTTGACTGACTCAATTAAGGTATTAGTTTTTGTTCTGTATATACATTAGCTAGTAATAGGTTTTTTTAAACAAAGAAATGACATACTAACTTGTTGTCATATTAGATGATTCATATGACATGTAGTAAAAGAATGTTCTTCAAAAACATGTAATAAAGGATGATCTATCACGTTAAACCAAACTATATATAATAGGGATCAATCAAAACTTTTAAAAAACAAAATTAAAACTGATCTTGAACCTTATAAKTGAAGATTCAATTGAATGAAGATGAAATTGAAACTAGACCCAAAATTTATAACGACCAAATGGATAACTTAACTCTTTATTTTTCTTTTTAATAAATACTCAATATTCTTACCCCTTAACATAAAATCTTATTTTAGTTTATTTACTTAGATTTTTATAAAATATAACATTTAATTAACATATATTTTTATATAATATTATATTAACTTTTATTTTTTTGTTTGAACCAATAATATTATATTAACCTATTTTAACCTCTATTCATCCGGTTTTGAAATAATACATGATTTAATAATTAAATATATGTTATTAATATGAAATAAGTAAATAATTATTAATTATTCGACCCTCTGTGATAAGCTTGTGCTTTATGACGGAGTTTCTTTTCCATCTCCTGCAGTGCATCATTAAACACCTCCACCTAGTGCCTCTTTGGACCAACGACGGAGCGGTTAGTGCGAGAATAAAGATAGGGCCCCCATTCTTCGTCCATCCATTCCTCACTCGAGGAGAAGTAGAGTCACCTTCTCGAATCATTGGATGATCAAGTGACCAACACTTCTAAAAAACATTCTYYAAATGAAGGTCATGATAATGTTCAAAGGCCAAGAAAAGTGTTTAACAAATACAAGCCCCTCCACCCCTTTTATATAGAGACCCAAAAACACCCCAATCGATGGGCAAACGCCATCTTAGAAGGGCACAAACATAAGAAGCCCAGCTGGCATTGCTCGAGCCTTACGAAGAAAGGATCGATAAAATGGCCTAAAAACGTGTCGTGGTATGAAACGCCTGCCACTATTGGGAAATTAACATTAATTAAACAAYAAGTGAAACGACTCATTTCTCAAAACCAAAAACAACACATGCCCACTCGGATAATAGGCCACGAGCGAACACCCTAATAGAATGGATAGTATGCGTGGAACCTCAACTTCCAAAATTCAATGGCTTTCCCACCGACCCAAGGCAAGAGGCCTAGTGGAGGATGCAGGGCCATTGTTATCAAGTAAATCTAAGGTGGAATATGTCCAATCTGATCCAATCGCGCCACGTAAACCAGCTAACGGAAGTGAACGCACCGAGCTGAAACCTAAGCGCATTGGTTTAAGGAGTTGAGGGCATATGGCTACCCATACGAGAGACACCCAATAGCTAGGGTGTTGACACCTCGTGCTCGAGATGCGATACGCTCTAGATGATTGTCTAGGGTATCGTCGTGCCCCCTTGTGTAGTGCATGAAAGGAAGAAGAATGTCATGGTCCCCACGACCCCAGATAGACATTCTACCTTTCATGTCTCTTCCTCTCTCTGTCTACAAAGCTTCAGGGTGAATCCTAAACGAGCAACTCGAAAACTTTTCCATGAATCTATTCGGAGATTCAACAGACACTCTCAAGTAGGCTCTCACTAAGACTCTTGCTTCTTTATGCTACTTGCTCCATACTTGTTTGCTCTCAGCTTAAGTTCTAATTTAGGCATCGAAGTGTTAGGTGTGTTGCCCTACTCGTAGTTTGTAATTTTGTAAAACCAAATTTAGATTCAATAAAGTTATRTTTTCTTATTCAATCAAATTGTTGTTGAGTTTACAACACTGCATTGTCCAAATCCAATAAACTAAATATCCAAGGTTATTTTCATGTGGTCGGGACAGTATATATATTGGGTATATATTTAATATACCCTAAATATACAAGTGGATAATATCTCAGGAATAACCTAAAGGGTATGTAAAATATGGATAAGTCTTGGTAGCTTATCCTAGCAACACTACGGATACGACCCACTTTGTAAMTGTTACAAACGACCCGATCCAAGTCATTCATGTGGAGACATGCGAGTGGGAGTATCCTATACAATAACTTTATACAAGACCGGACTAGAAAATAACCAATCATTAGATGTAATGCCATTGACTAATAGATTTCTATTTCATAGGATGACTAGGCAACTMATTCTCAATCCGGAGTGAGTTATGGACTCCTGCCCATGAGAGCTCATCCTTTGATCTATATGGGTGAGAGTGACCCGAGTCTCCGACTTAACATTCCTATCATTTTGGGGACGAGACCGAGTGAGGATCTGAGAACATAACTACACAAGATGGAATTCACTCCTTCTCAACTTTAGGGAAATAGATGAGTGTTTCCTTAGGTGCTGACTCTGGGACTTGAACAAGGGGCCTAACCTTCTTACTGGCCCGAGAGAGACTTCTGGTTATTGGTCGGACCATAACGGAGTTGTTCATTAGAGGAGCAGTGGTATTTAAGGAGCAAGATGTAACTCAGGTGTAAAACGGTAATTTGACCTAGCTAGAGTTACGAGCACTYGTGAAGGATTGACTTGCCGTTAATGGTCGATATCCATGGACATAGAAATATTCTATAGTKAGAAGAGTGCAGCTGTGGATTTTTATTGGAGTAATATTGCCTATAAGAGGAACTCTGTCTAAGAAAGGTTCTGTCTAGATTGAGGTATTTAAGCTGACCGTAAGGGAACACTTCTACCTAGGAACCGACCTAGGGGTTGAATTAGTCAATAATTTATATGCATGCAATAATGTAATTAGTTTATTAACACGTTTAATAAACTAAAACATTAATGTACAACTTCCATATAAATAGCTATATTAAACCGACTAAAAGTTCACTTAGTTAATTTCACTTAGCCGGAATTTACTTAAGTAATATACCCTAGTCTTAGAATACTAAGTGGGAGAAAAAGAGCGTATGTAATATACTACGTATATTTTATATATACAAGGTATATATAACGTATCATTTTTCTCACGTTTCTCCTTAAAGTTCACACTTTGAGTTCCATGCTCGGCCTTGTGTGGCCCTAGGCTCGTCCTCCCTACAGAAGATGTTTGCATGGTTCAATATCGAGGTGAATGGAAATAGTATTCATAGTAAGTGGGAGAACGACGTGTGACAACACATCCTGTGGCCTCTGCCATTAGTTTGCATCATGAGATTTCATAGATGACCTGTGTGTCGTCATTGGGCGATCATCTCGACGGAGGGTCCATTGTATTGAATCAAAACCAAATCAAACTCCATAAATCGATAAAAGGTCTTTTAGGTTTTGTCCTAATATTGTCCTTCCTTACAACGWGCTTATTGGGGCAAATTCTGTGGTCTGAAAATGGTGGGTCACACTTATGGGGAATTGTTAAGCTAGTAACGATTCTCTGACCAAATAAATGGTGACTAATGATTATATGAATAAGAGTTATTCTGGTGTAAGATTTAGTTGATAACGTCTCAATTCAGTGAAAGAGTAGTTGTCTGCCCTACGGTAGCTATTGTTCTAAATCAATGAAGCGTTATTGCAAAATAATTTTGTTAGGGTGCTTGATTACTTTTGCTAAAATATGTTTGGGCTAAAGGATAATGCATGAAACTGATATAGGTTTGATTTTATTTTTAGCATGTCGACTTCTATTATCGCCCTTTTAGCCGCTGAAAAACTTAACGACGAGAATTACACATAGCGAAAATCACCTAATCACTATACTCGTATTAGATGATCTTAGGTTCGTCTTGCAAGAAGAATGTCCTCAAGCTCCTATGTCTAACACCACTATGGCAGTGCGCAACGTCTATGACTAGTGGATCAAGTCCAACGATAAAGCCAAGGTCTACATCTTGGCGAGCGTATCCGATGTTCTGGAAGTAAGACTTTCAAGAAGAAGAAGGTTGGTGGAGCTTGGCTCTATTGTTGTCGCTGCCAAGAAAGGCAAGGCGAAAGTTGCAGACAAGGAAAAGTGTTTCCACTGTAACGTGGGCGGGCATTGGAAATGTAACTGCCCGTAATACCTGGCCAAAAAGAAGAAAACCAACGAAGGTAAATACGATTACTTGTTTTGGAAACATGTTTAGTGGAGAATAATGATTCCATCTGGATTTTATATTCAGGAGACACTAACCAYGTTTGTTCTTCGTTTCAAGGAATTAATTCATGAAGGCAACTTGAAGCAGGAAAGATGACTCTCAAGGTCGGAACGTGAGAAATCGTCTCAATTGTGGTGGTAGGGGAGCTCAAGTTGTTTACAAACAAGATTTTGTATATATTATTAGATAATGTGTACGTCGTTCCAAAAATCAAAAGGAACTTAATTTCAATTTTTTKTTTCTTAGAACATTTGTACTCTGTTTCTTTTAATACAAATGAAGTGTTCATTTTCATAAATGGTGTGAATATTTGTTCTGCTAAACTTGAAAACAACTTGTATGTGTTTAAAAGTGTTAAAACTCAAACTAAAAGGCAAAAAGTTTCTCTTAAAGAAAATACCTATCATTAGCACTTAAGATTGAGTCACATTAATCTCAATAGGATTGAGAGATTGGTTAAAAGTGGCTTTCGAAGCGAATTAGAAGACGACTCTTTACCACCATGTGAATCTTTTTTTGAAGGCAATATGACTAAAAGACCTTTTAAAGGAAAATGTTACAGAGCCAAAGAGCTCTTAGAACTTATACATTCTGACCTTTGTGGTCCAATGAATGTTAAAGCTCGAGGAGGGTATGAATACTTCATCTCTTTTATAGATAACCATACATTATTCAAGGTATGGTTATCTATACTTAATGCAACACAAGTTTGAAGCCCTTAAAAAGTTCAAGGATTATAAGACCAAAGTTGAAAATCAATTAGGTAAAACCATTAAAACAATTCGATTCGATCGGGGTGGAGAGTAYATAGACTTGAAATTATAGAACTATATGATAGAACATGAAATCACGTTCCAACTCTCAGCCCCTGGTACGCCTCAACAGAACGGTGTATCAGAAAGGAGAAACAAAACCCTGTTAGATATGGTTCGATCAATGATGAGCTATGCTCAATTGCCTACCTCGTTTTGGGGTTACGCAGTAGAGACTGTCGTTTACATTTTGAATGTAGTTCCATCGAAGAGCATTTATGAAACACCCTTTAAACTATAGAAGGGTCGTAAAGCAAGTTTACTATTGCCCTAAACTCGTAGTTTGTAATTCTGTAAAAACAAATTTATATTCAATAAAGTTACGTTTTCTTATTCAATGAAATTGTTGTTGAGTTTATAACATTGCATTGCCCAAATCCAATAAACTAAACATCCAAGGTTATTTTCATGTGGTCGGGACAGTATATATACTGGATATATATTGATATACCCTCGATATACAAGTGGATAATATCCCGGGAATAACCTAAAGGGTCTGTAGTATATGGATAAGTTGTGTAGCTTATCCTAGCAACACTATGGATACGACCCACTTTGTAAATGTTACAAACGCCCGATCCAAGTCGTTCGTGTGGAGACGTGTGTTTGTATAAGAACAGACCGTGAAATAGCCAATCTTTAGATGTATCACCATTGACTAATAGATTGTTATTTCATAGGATGATCAGGTAAATCATTCTTAATTCTTAGTGAGTTATGTACTCTTGCCCATGAGGGCTCATCCTTTGATTTGTGTAGGTGAGAGTGGTCCGAGTCGCCGACTCAACATTCCTACCATTTTGGGGATGAGACCGAGTAGGGAGATAGGAACATAACTACATAAGATGGAATTCACTCATTCCCGACTTTATGGGAGTATATGAGTGTTCCCTTAAGTGTTGACTCCACGACTTAAACAAGGGCCCCACCCCGAGAAGGAATTCCGGTTATTGGTCGGACCATGATTGGGTTGTTCATTAGAGGAGTAGTGGTATTTAAGGAGCAAAATTTAACTTAGGGGTAAAACGGTAATTTGACCCAACTAGAGTTACGAGCAGTTGTGAACGATTGACTTGCCATTAATAGTCTATATCCTTGGACACATAAATATTCTATAGTGAGAAGAGTGCAGTTGTAGGTTTTTAGTTGAATAACCTGCCGTTAACGTACGTTGATTAGGTCCAGTAGATCCCCCGCTAGCTCACAACGGGTAAAACAAGGATCATAGTTTTTTGAAAGAATTTGAGTTGTTGAATTTAAATTAGGGATTGTAGGTTAATTGTATAATATATAATTAGCATAATTTATATAGATACATTATAATATAAAGTTAATTATTAATGACATTCATAATTAAACTATACATTATGAGARTTGTATTTGAATAAGATTCAAAATAATAAGTAATTTGAATTGGATTCATATTAAAACTAATGTGAATGAGATCCACGTTATAGGTTGTGAGGGAGATATTCATTATTCAAATAAAGCTTTAATTAAATATATGATATTTAATTATTTTTTTTGAAATATATATGATATTTAATTATTTTCTTCATCCTTTTCCATTACAATCTCCGTTACTTAACTATCATAATTATCTTATCAGGACATTCTCGATTTATGTATCCCACCCTATGGCATTTCTAAAACTTCAAATCCTGATTCTTACCCTTAGTTAGTGTCGGTTACAATTATACTTTTGGAAGTTATTTCTTTATTCTCATGAAGTCTCACCACTCTCCATTTTTCTTTAGATTTTATCTCAGTAGGCCTTACATAATTCATCCAATTAGAAGATGAATTGGAAAAATATTTAGAAAAAACTGTGTACTTGTGCCTTTAGATTTGTCTTTCAATATTCACAACTAAGTCAACAAGATCTTCAATAACTTCATAACTTTGCAAATCCACACAGTCAGCTATGTTTAGATTAAGGCCATTAAGGAAATGCGACAGGGTAGGTTCTTAATGCTCCTCCATCTCAAATCTTTTCCATCAATATTTGAATTTCCTTATAGTAATCCTTTAACACTGTTGTTTCTCTCAGGTAATGTCTCGGTAGATTGCGAAGTATTACATGCTTGTGTGCTTGTTGTTAAGAAAGAAGGTGATGAGAGTGGAGATGAAATACAAGCTTGTTGTTAAGAAAGAAGGTGATGAGAGTGAAGATGAAATACTTTGTAATCTGTGCATGAAATTCTTATTTCAATTGATAACAAAGCATTGTACGATACTATGTCACTTGACGAGAAGGAGAGYAGTATGGTAGAAAATGAAATACTCTGTGATTCTATGCCTAATATTCTTAGGTACTTARATAATAAAGTCTCTTTTGGTTATGAGATATCTACTTTTGTGCCCTTATGGCATGAAGAATCATTTGAAGATGTACGTGAGTTTAATGAAATGAGACAAAAGAGAAACAGGAGTTAAAAAGAAAAATATGCAAATGAGAAATCAGAGAAAGAGAGCAAGGTCCATTACTTACCAGCTAACATATTTTATCCTAATGCTGGTACCTTTCTAAGATTTTTAGAGAAAATTCGTGAACAAAACCAGCAAAATCCCAACAACCAAATACACCATTCAGTAGTAGAAGACCACAGATATAAATTAGCAAAAAATTAGCAAGTCATTCCCATACTATCTACGGTAGAAAATCAAAATTTGAGAACAATGCATCCAAGAATCACGCATGCTATTCAAATACATATCTCTATAATTATTCTCATATTAGTATACCTTTCATTCCTTTTAAATAGATCTTCTACATCTTGTAAATGAGATAAATTATCTTCCATTTATCTCCTTACCTTTAGGTTAATTTCCTTTTAGAATAGTCTCTGTGCAAAGTTTCCGAAATGGAGATCTTATAATTTTGGGTATTTGTACATGCTTCCGGCAATACTAAAATTAATCAAGATTTTCTCTTGCAATATCAACTTTTGCATTTTTCATAAGATTTCCATTTTTCTCATTGTACCAGAGCTTGTGCACAAAGACAAGTTAGATCCAGAACTCATGGAAAGTCTATCTTGGCAACAACCTGCTATTGAAATGGCTGAATCAACACTTTCAATTCAAGGATTTCATCAATGCTCAAGCCTCATCACCATCAAGTTGAGTTAAACTATTTGCTTTGGAAATAACATGTTCTCCCACTTGTTCGAAGCATGGGTATAGAACATCATCTTGTTAAAGATTAGTGACAGTGATGTGAAACAAATTCTTAATCCAAAATATGGTGTCTGGCTCACAAATGATGGTCTTCTAACGGCCAGCTAGGCATCATCATAGAGGAAATACTCACAATATTGGAAGGAACTGAGACTGCTTGGGTATCATTAGAAGAACTATTTCTCTCAACAACAAAAGAGACGTAAATTGACCTCAATGAAGTTCTGCTTTGTCTAAAAAAAGGTATCAACCCTTATGAAGGAATACATAAAAATAAAAATAAAAAATTCAAGATGTTGAGTGACAAATTTGCTGCCACGAAGAACCATTGGATGACTTGACAAAAGTATTCCACTTGGCTCGAGGATTGGGAAGCAAATACAAAGATTTTTGCATAGCTATGCTTTCTAAACCACCTTATCCTACTTATAATTAATTTTTACCTGCTCTTGAGGCACATAAACATATGCTATCTTTATCAGTGGAGGAATACATGCATGACAGCCCAAACTATAATCAAGCATTCTTTGTTCAAAAAGGAAGAAACAACCGAGGGAGAGGAAGACATTTTACATCCAGAGGTACAGGATTCCAGCCAAGTAAAAATCAAACAATAAAAGACACCAAAGAGAAGCAAATATATTAAAAAAAAAAATAGCAAGCTGGAGTAACAAATCTATCAACAAAAGAACAAAAGAAAAACAGTAATTTGCCAAATTTGTGGAAAATCAAACCAACTGCTATTGAATATTGGATTTGATTTGACCACGCATACCAATTTGAAAAAATACCACAAGCCCTTGCTGCTATGACCTTAAATAAGGAAGAAGATCTAACCAGCTATGCAAATTTGGAGCTACAACTCATGTTCTTGCTGATGCGGGTAAGCTCTCTAATTGAATCCTTATAAAAAAAATATTTGTGGCAAATGGTGAAGGCTTAAATATCAATCACATTGGTCAAGGAAAAAGTAAAACTAATCACAATATTCTTGAACTTAATGATGTGCTTGTTGTTCCTCACATGAAAAAAAACCTTCTACTAATTAGTAAACTAACAAAGGATGATGATTGCTATGTTATATTTTCTGCTAATGATTTTTTGATAAATGACAAACAAAGGAAGTTACTAGCCAAGGGGCATAAGCAAGCTGGGCTATATGCATTGGAGGAAAAGAAGAAACCTCAGGGAGTCTACAAAACCTTTTCTATTACCAAAACAAAGCTCCATACTCTAGGTGGCATTCTTTATAAAAGAATGAGGCACCTAAATGAGAACTCTCTTAAAATTCTGAGCAATATTTGATTGATGTTTCAAGTTGGAAAAATGAGGTAAATATATGTAATGTATATCAAATGAGCAAAAGTCCTAAACTTCCATTTGATTTATACAATAAAACTAGTGAATTTCCTCTAGATAAGATCCATTGTGATTTATGAGGTCCCGCTCCTATGACTTCTTGTCAAGGCTTTAAATACTAAGCTTGCTTTGTAGATGATTTATCTAGATATATTTGGCTTTATCTCTAAAAGAAGAAATCAATTTTTTTTTTTTACTATTTTATTAAGTTCCAATCCTCAGTAAAAAATCAATATCAAAGGAAAATAAAAGTTTTCAAAGTGATGAACGATGAGAATTTCAAGCATTTAGTCTTAAAAGTCATTTTGAGAAAAGTGCGATTTACAATCAACTTGCTTGTCCTCACACAACTCAACAAAATGTGGCAGCTGAGAGGAAGCATATATATAGTAGAGACACAACCCTTACTTTGCTTTTCCAAGTCTGTGTACCACTAAGATATTATATAGATGCTTTTATCACTGCTGTCTCTCTAGTTAATAGAATATCTACTAATAGTCTAGCATATCAAACTCCCTTCAAACATCGTTTTAAAAGGCAACCTAGTTATAATAGTGTCAAGAGTTTTTGGTTGCAAGTATTTTCCTTACTTAAAGCACTATGGAAAGAATAAGTTAAAAAAAAAAACCTACCCATGTGTGTTTATTGGTTATAAGCTTATTCACAAAGGCTATAAATGCCTTGAGCCCAAACTAATAAAGTGTATATCTCTAGGCATGTTTTTTATGAAGAATGTTTTCTTTTTAGCCAAGATAATGCACAAAGCACACGAACCACACAAAAGTGTATAGTTGTTACTAAGTTTGCCGAAACAGAGGTTCGGATATCACCTAGCTTAGTGCATATGAGAAGACCATACAAATTGAGTTATTTCGTCCACATAAACCAACAAATGGTGACAATAGAGGTTTAGATTTGAAGATGAGGCAAACTAGCAACCAAAAAACAAGTCTCTTGACACCACTATCATAGGGGAGACATCTCAAACCATAGAAGTCAGAGAGAATACTCTTTGCAGAGGAGGATATCCCTCCAAAAATACAATTGAACGAGTGCTCTCAAGTTACGGAAGAAAGTGAGAAGATCTAGCCAGCTATCGAACAAAATGAGCCCTCTACACCCTTTAAACTTGTCTAATTTACCTGATATTAGCAATCAACTACATATTAATTTATCTATATCACCTGCAGGTACTCATAGTAATCCAACAAGTGAGTGTTACCAATCTAATCGATGCAATTCAAGCAGCCGTGAAATAGTTAAGAACAATAATATCCCATAACAACAAATAGAAGGGCTATTAGTCTAATGGAAAAGCCCCAACCAACACATGGACACCAAATGGTTATATGTAACGCCCCAAGATGTTATATATCATCCTAGGCAACGCTAAATAATTCACCTGGCTAGCCTTAACTCTAAACACGAGATAAACAACTCCCTGGGAAATAATTTAAATGAAATAAAGCTTCGACTCCCATACGTTCTACCAGAAATATAAATGTTATAAACTGTCAAAACTTCGCCCTCCGTGAGCAATTTAAAAACAAAAACATCTCATATCCGCCTCAGTGGCTAAAATTCTTAAATAAATAAAACAACTGTACACCTAAAGTCCAACGACAACAGTGACGCGTTTACCAGCAACACCTATAACAAATAAAGTAGTTCTAAAGAATACAAAATTTCTCCTCGGTCCACACCTAGCAATAACATAAATCCCAATGCTACTCGTACCAAACGACCCTTCCCTCTATCCTCACTAACTAGGCTAGTGATCCCTCCTCGGTCAAGCCCTCTCCACGTCATCACCGCAGTCGACCCTGTTCACACCTGAAAACAAATAAGGATAAAAAAGGGGGCTGAGTACGTAAGGTACTCCGTAAGTAGCACTTCCTAACTAGCACAAAAATCATGCTCATAGTCGCGACATATAGAATAGAACGATAGCAAGGCAATTAAATAGACAGCGAGAGATAGCGAACAATAACTTGACATTTACATACAACAACCATGCGTCGGAACTACCAAGAGTACAACCAATGATTCACTAGCCCTTGTCTCATAGTACTAAACCTTCCTCTACACCCCCCTGTGTTACTCCCCGCTTAACTTCTCGAGGCATGACGGCTCTTGACATTTATTCCCAAGATACCGCCCCCCTCCTTTTACAGTACTTGATGTTCGACCTTGCCATTTATTCCCAAGGCCTAGCACCTCTACTTCACAAGCACCACTCTACTTTAATCCCTCAAGCCTAACTCCTCGAGTCGCATTGACCCTTGACATTTATCCCCAAGGCCTCAATACTCCTCTACAGAACTTGATGTTCGGCCTTGCCATTTATTCCCAAGGCCTGAACTGTGCACCGGTCCTTGTCGTTTATCCCCAAGGTACCGATGACTTCCCATCGTATTGGTCCTTGACATTTATCCCCAAGAGCCCAATACTCATTTACAGAAATTTGACGTTCGGCCTTGTCATTTATTCCCAAGGCCACCACTCAAGGCTTTGAACCTCCAAGCGATTTATATGCATTTTCAGGTCAGAACACCCATAGTTAACGGACTACTAACCCGTCCCTTCACCCTTCACCCTTCACCACTTCACTAACCCTCCCATGACCACCTACAGGTAAATTTCCCACATCCTAATTCACTGCACAGTTTACAAGCATGCTTTTCCTCGTAATAAACAAAATACACCCAACAGCTCACAAGTAAAACAATATAAACTAAATTATCAGTTTAACAACGCGAGCATTTCATTTACAACATATTTGCAAAACGTCATGAGCCAGTTACTTCTAACTACAACAATTCAGAGCCTACTAGTCACCTACAACAATAAGAACAGGAAGCATGTTTCCTCA
>NW_019104713.1:270184-286291 GCF_001995035.1 Momordica charantia
TCCGATGTCGCCTGAACGGAGTTGCTCGCCGGAGAAGAAGAACCCGAGTGGGGGGTGGCCGGCGACTCCAACAAGAGAGGGAAAGGGAGGAAGAAGAAGAGGAAAGAATAAGGGCTAGGTTTTTTTCTTTGTTTTAAAACTTTAACTCCCTTGGGCTTGGGTTCTTTTCCTTTTGTTTAAGGCCCACTTACGCAACCCCTCCTTGTAAAAAAAAACAAGCAAATAATATAATTTCGTAAATGGCCCAATGGTCCAAAACAAGTGTCACATAGCGGAATCCGTACTATACCATAACTTGATAAATAACTACACGCTACTAACTCACCACTAAATATGTAACAATACACACTAGCCGAGATGCCACACTTAAATTAAATAAAGATCACTGATGAATCAAATAAAATAAAATGAAATAAATAAATAAATCAATAAATAAAAATCTATTTTGTTATAAAATTTCTCGGAACTCGGGGCAAGCTAACCTGAGTAACGCGGGGCGTTACATTATAAGAAGAAAGTTAGCTCTTAATCCAACACTAGACCGTATTCTACATCAGAACACACAAGGCTCAAAATCAAACAACAAACACACCATATGCATTGCTACTCAACATACAAAAGACTGAAAAAGTGATAAAGATGCAATGAAAATACAACTTTGGAAGATTGCTATGAATTAAGAAATTGAGGCCCTTCACAAAAACCAACTTGGGATATTGTCCCTAAACCGTTAAATATCAACATAGTTGGTTTTAAGTGGATCTTTAAGGCCAGACTCAAGGAGGATGGGTCAATTGAAATGTGTAAAGCTCTCGTTTAGTGGCTCAAGGTTATTCTCAAGTCGAAGGACTTCACTATACTGAAACCTTTAGTCCGGTAGTCAAGCCTACGACCATTTGTCTTGTCCTTGCTCTTACTGTAACCTTTGAGTGGGCGTGAGACAACTGGACATTAAGAATGCTTCTCTCCATGGAGTTCTAAAGAAAATGTCTACATGACCAACCTTCAGGTTATACTCCCTAACACTCCTTCATATGTGTGTAAACTTAATAATCTTTGTATGGCTTAAAACAAGCCCCCAAGAGCCCGTGTGATCGCTTATCTCAATTCCTTTTACACATTAGTTTTATATGCAATAGATATGATCGCTCATTATTTATTTTAAAAGAGAACTCACTCCTTGTTCTAATGCTAGTTTATGTTAATGATATATTATTATTGCAAGTACTTATCACTTGCTTTGTTCAGACCTTAATCTCCAAACTTAGTTATGAATTTGGAGTAAAGGACTTGGGTCAACTACATTACTTCGTGTGGATAGAGGTTCATAAATGCTCACATGGTCTTATCTTAACACAGGAAAAATACTCTACCATTTCCTCTCAAAGGCCAAAATGCTTGGTGCATCTCACTTGAATACCCAACGGTTATGTCAGTGTTAGAATCCATATAAATGAATTAAATTTACCCAACCCATCAGCTTAAGCTTTTGGGTTGAGTGGTGGTTTGTTCATCCTTAAGAGTAAACCACTATTCTGATGATCATGATCCAATGGATCCATCAAATTATAAAAGTTTCATAGGATCCCTCCAATACCTCACATTAACTAGACTTGATATTGTGCATGAACTGAACGAAGTATGTTAGAAGATGCAAAATCCCACCATGAAAGATCTAAATGTTGTCAAAAGAATTCTTTGTTACATCAAAGGAACTCTCAAACTTGGTATAATTTCTTCAGTTGTAGTCGATTCGCCCCTTATGTTATGGCTCGCACTAGGCTCTGGAGCTCCCTACAAAATCTAGGCTGCTTAGACCTAGCCGACACCAAATATAACTCTCTAAATCTTTACGCCTTTTGTGATGCAGATTGGGGAGGATGTTTTGACAATTGAAGAAGCACAACTGGCTATTGTGTGTTACTTGGATCGAATTGCATAACTTGGTTTTGAACGAATTTGTGTCCCTTATGTGCAAGTATACACCATCGTTGCAGTAAGTAATAAAAAGATCGAATCCACAGGGACTGCTCACTAAGCACTTGAACAATTGCTCAAGAAAACTAATATTTAAACACAATATGATAGACAACAAGGACAAAATAAGCAGTTGAAGGAATAAATGCCACAATGCTCACTGAATGTAACAAATCTGAACTTAAATTGACTTCACGTAGTTTTAAAAAGGAAAGTATACAATAAAATGGTTAACAACTAACTTTTGAAAGGGTAAGGGGGAAAGTTAAACGTGACCTTTTCTGGGCTACATTAACGATGCTATAGCATTAAAAATGTTGAAATATTGGCCAAACAAACATGGAGTCTTCTCAGACGTCCCAGATTTTATGCTGTTAGGTTTTTTAGACAAACTCAACAGCATATAGTAACAGTTTATAACTGTGCTAGGTGAGCCCTATTCCTAAGTACACACTCTCTAACTCAAGCAGATTCTAGCATGAATTGAAGTTTACCACTCCCGATTACAATTTTCCAAAAGTTAAGAAGGAGATATTCCAACAATGATGATCAAGCATGCTGAAAATAAACTTTAAACACAACTTCAACTCAATATTCATTCATCATTAACACTAATAGTACAGTTTTACAGCCCAAGAAAAGAGTTCACAACATTTTCCTCTTACAAATGGGCTTAGCTACGCATAGTCATGGAAAGAAACAAGAAAACAACAAGAAGAAATACAACACAAAATGGACACAGGGGTGAAGAGATCGAGCTAAAGGTTTCAGCTCCAAACAGGTCAGTTTGCTTCAGTTGGCACTCTTCTCTTACTCTTGTCTTCTTCGAAACTGACTTTGGGAGGTTTTATTGAAGTAAAGGTGATGTGATGTATGAAAAAGGATTGGAGGCTTTCTTAAATGTGAGCTTTTATACCCCCTTATATTTTTAGGGCAATAAACAACTCCCATGGGCCCCAACTCTCACTTCCAGGTGATTCTTTGATTTACTGTGGTAACTTCCCAGATTAAAGTTCTGTCACTGTCAGCTTATCATTTTCTGCTTCTTTTTGATTCCAATGTTGTAGCATAGTTGATGCTGCAACAAAACGTTCAAAATTAGATTTTCCAAAATTGTTAGCAAGGTTGAAGAGGGATATAATATTATGACATTTCAGGCACAAACTCAGTGTAGATTGGGTCCAATCGAGGCTATCCTTAGCTAATCTATGTGAACTTCTTGCCCAAATAACCCTCTTTTGGAGAGTAATCATACCCACAAACTTGAACTATTGCTTGTCCCCAAGCAATACTAGCGTTTGTCTTTTCAAGTGCTTGAATTTGTCTATTATGCATGCCAACTACTTCTGTCAACTGCCTAAGATCCATTACTGTGGTAAGTATTTCTCAATCTGCTCAAGCATCAAACCAGAAAGGAAGCAAACAACTTTTGCACTAAGACCATAGTGCTTTATTCACAACAAACCACTTCATTCCACCCTCACTCTTAAAAGCCTTTGAAAGATCCCTCAATTGCCTTTCTAAAACTGACTTCCCTACTTCTGACTGCTAGCTCACTACTACCCTCCTAGGATAGCTATGGGCTACTAGCCATTCCAGACCCTGTACTATTTTTTTAACTGAATTACAGGGCTCAAAATTTAATATAGCTTTACAAATAAATGCATTGCAAGGGAGATTACAAGAATGAGTATAATGTACTGAAATCACAATCCCTCACCCCCAAACTTAAAGTGAAGCATTGTCCTCAATGCTTGATTAATGGAATTAGAGAAATGAGGACATGGCTCCCCTAAACTTAGAATAAAGATAGGATAAATGAGAACGTGGGGTACTACCTATCTAAACTGGTCATAGAGGAGTGAGAACCATGTAGATTGGTTTAAGGACATCAGCTTACTGGCAGTATGTGAAGAGGGAAATTGAGCCCTTAAAATTATCAGAGTGAAACTATCATATGCTACTCTAAAACACCTTAGAAGAAGGGCAAAACCTGAGAATTTCCTTTCTAACTCTAGCAAGAACAAAAATCCTTCAGATTTCCATACATCAGACATCACAGGATCAGCATGCACAATTCAACTATTCTATACTAAGTTTCTCAATTTTAACCATGCTCTTTTCATTTCTAAGTCATTGAGTTGCTTTTAAAAGCAAACAATAAAAAATAAAGCAGTTACCTATGAATTGAAAACTTATAAGACTACTAACAACCTAGCTATCTAAAATAGGCATAAAGCAAAGTACTAAACTTAAAGAATAGAAATTTAATAATGCAGAAAAACTAAAAATGTTTCAAGTAAGGGAAAATAATCTCCCCTTTGTTATCCTTCTTCTTCATCACTAATGCTGCTCGCAAGCTGAGATGCGCCAGCATCATCTTCTTCTTCAACAATCTGCTCCTCAGAAAATTTAGTAATGAAGGGAATGGATGCGAGAAGTTTCTCATTGGGGTCTTGCAGATAATAATGTATCTTTCTCGCGCATAGCGCAGATAAGCCTGCTGCCTACTTTTTGTTGCAGCTACCACTCCTATAATAATGGAGTTAAGTTGCTCCAACATGCTGGCCTGATTGGTGGTAACTTTTTTGATGGCGACCCCTATCTTGCTATGATCCACTGCTTTCAATCTCTCAATGGCAGCTTCATTAATCACTCATTTATCCTTGAGCACTTGATTTGCTTCCTCCACCTTGACATTCGAGAGAATACACACCTCCGTGATAAGATTTGGAAAAAATAGATTGTCCTGCTTCCTTTTCTCTATGCTAACAATCTCCCTCTCAATTAGCTGACCTACGTTTATGCTAACGCCTTCCATGATGCAGAACAGGAGTGGAACTCTTTCCTTGGTGATGGAGGCATCATGTGTAGTTGGCATGAGCTTGTTCTTGAGTAGATGGTGCCATACGTTTACTTCAGGCTTGAGGTAGGCAGGGAGGAAGGTTTGAGCTCCCCTTGTGGACAGCTGCCATCTAGCTCCATCTACTCCTATGCATTTCAGGTCTTTATTGAGCTGCTCCTCAAATGGAGCAACCAACATCTCATTAAAGATGGCATGGGAATAATTAGGCAGATTGTATACCTCATTGATAGCTTTGACATTCCAACAAACATTCTTTCCTCGTACCATTACTCCAGCTAAATTTTGAGGGTTTAAATTGCATAAAACTCCTGTACCAGCTGGATGATTGCAGGCTTGGGCTTGGCATAAAAAGGTTGCCACTCATGCTTCTGGACGATTCTAACCACAAAGTTTGGCATTGGGGAGTCAGTTGGGAAGCCCCTCTCGCCCAGCAGGTTTCTCTCGCTCAATTCCTCAAATCGTTCGGATGCTGCACCATCAACGAAGCTCTCGTACTCTGGCTCTCCTGTAGCAACTTTTTCTTTTCCATTCCATCTAACTTGGACATCTTTTTTCTGCTTTTCCTTTGCGGTTTCGCTATTTACCTTCTTTTTCTAGCAAACTAGTTGCTTGGGTGATGCCATTCTTTTTCTATGTGATTTCCTTGTGCCACAAGGACTGCTTCTTCCTCTTATTTGTCACTCTGGAGCTCTTCATTGTCGTCTTCTTCCTCTGCATCCTTTGCTCCACTTGGCTCATCTCGCTTGCAGAAGCCCCATTCTCTGAAACCCATAAGCACCTGCTCATTCTCTAATAGAGTTCGGACAAACTCTTCCACCACCTGCACTGTTTCAGGAGAGAAGGTCGAAGCTTCATCTTCGTTCCTTTCCTCAGGCTGGACTTCTTCGTGTTCCACTGGATGCTCTTCTATGGGCACTTCTTCCTTTACGGCAACGATTTATTCTTCTTCCATGAGCTCTGGCAGTGGTTTCACCTTTGTAGGCTTTTGCCCCCCTTTTTGCTGGCTTTTTCTTCTTTGAGGGCGAAAGAACTACCTTTTGCCGCAACTGTTCTTCTGGTTGCTATTCTGGCGGAGGCGAAGACTTTTCAGGGGTCTTCTACGGTGAATTTTCAGGTGAAGGAGATGGGGTGAGGCTAGCCAGAGGAATTACCTTATTGCCTTTCATTGCTCTTATCTTTACTCTAGGCATGATGATACACTAGTGTTGTAGGAATGGCGTTGTTGGAGGGCTGGGGTTATGGTAGAGGTTGGTTAGGGCAGAAATTGGAGAAGATGAAGAGAAAGAGAAAATAGGTTTTCGAAATTCGAAGAGATAGCTTTCCCTCTCTTAAATAAATCTAACAGATCTCGTGCAATAAAGGCCCACATTTTCTCCAACTGTCCTGCTTAAACACGCTTCCCTCTTTTTGTAATTTTGAAAATTGAAACTCCCCCCTTTTGTCTTTTCAAAAAAAAAAAAAACATTATTCTTCACATTTCCAAAGATTTGGAGGGAGAAAGAAATTTGTGACTGGGGTAATTTTGACAATCTTTGACCCACTGTTCTTTTTCTGACGACAAACAAAATTACTTTTCTCTTTCCTCCAACAGCTATTCTCTCTCTAAACTAAAACTCCATTCCTTCAATTCTTTTAAACGATGCTCCAGCATTATCAGAGTTGCCCTCATCACCACTGGTCACTTCATTCCTTCAACTTCTCTCTTCCTTGAAACTGCTGACTCCCAATTTAGTTTCTATGCTCAAAACAAACAAAACAAAGAACTTCAAAATAAACTTAGTGGAAATCATAAAAAAAAATTCAAATTTAACTCACTACTAAATTAAATAAGGGGAAAAATAGCCAGTTAAGAATTCTTCCCGTTTTATTCTGTTTTCTCTTTCTTTATGTTGACTCGAGCTGGTAAGAGTCCATCTGTCTCACTACTTCTCCTCCCCAATAATGCTTCAATCTTTGACCATTCATAATGAACTCCCTTTCAGTATTATCTTCTCTAATGGTTATAGCTCCATGGGGATACTGTTGGGTTTTATGCCCTAAACTCGAGGTTTGTAAACATAAAACAAATATTCATTCAATAAAGTTGTTATTGATGTTTCTCTTAGAATTGCGTTAACCCAAATCCAATAAACTAACGTCTGAGGTTATGTCATGTAACTTGAACAGTATATAACAGATATACAGTATATATTTAATATATAGCATATATATTTGATATACAATATATATATATATATACACAATATATATTCGATATACAGGTGGATAATGTTCCAGTAGTAACCTAAACGGTCTATAGTATCTGGATAAGGTTGGGTACCTTATCCTGGTAACATTATGGATATGGTCATCTTTGTAATAGTTACAAATGACTTGATCAAAGTTGTTGGTGTGGAGACATGCGAGTGGGGGTATCATATACAATGAGTTTGTATAAGATCGGACCACGAAATAATTAATCTTTAGCTGTAACACTGTTAGGTAATAGATTAATGTCTCAATAGGATGACCGGGTAACTCGATCTCAATCTTAAGTGAGTTATGTACTCCTGCCTATTCGGGCTCATCCTTTGATTTGTATAGGTGAGAGTGGCCCGACTCGCCGACTCAATATTCCTACCATTTTGGGGACGAGACCGAGTGGGGAGCTGGGAACATAACTACACAAGATGGAATTCACTCATTCCCGACATTAGGGTAAGTAGATGAGTGTTCTATTAAGTGCTGACTCCGGGACTTGAACAAGGGGCCCTACCATCTCAATGGCCCGAGAGGGACTTCCGGTTATTTGTTGGACCATAACCGGGTTGTTCATTAGAGGATCAGTGGTACTTAAGGTACAAGACGTAACACAGGGGTAAAACGGTAATTTGACCCAACTTTGGTTACGAACACTCTTGAAGGATTGACTTACCGTTAATGATCAAAATACATGGACGCAAAATATTCTACAGTGAGAAGAGTGCAACTGTGGGTTTTAGTGGAGTGATCGACAGTTAACGAATGTTGATTAATATGGTTAATGAGTTTAATCAATTAATCTCATATCGTTGGAGCTTCCGATCTGTAGGTCTATTCGGTCCCCTTGGTAGTTCGTAAAGGATAGTTAGAACATTTAGTCTTGAAAAGAATTTGGATTGTTCAATTTCGTTAAAGGGAAAAGATTAATTAATATAATGTATGTTGATACATATAATATAAAGTTAATTTTGAATTAGATTCAAAATTATGAGAGAGATGGATATTATAATATGATTCTAATATAATTGATTAATTTAAGTTTAATTTAATTAAATATGATTTAATTAAATTAATTTGAATATTAATTTGGTTAAATTAAATTAGATTAAATTAGATTAAATTAAATTAAATTAATAATTCTTTTTGTAATTAATTAAATTAGATTTAATTAATTATTATTTTAATTAAAATTGTTTTCATTAAACAAAAGGAAAAAAAAAAAGAAAGGAAAATTGGGAGGAAAACTATGGTGGAAAGTGGTGAGTGGGGAAGTTAAGAAACTCCCCCACCACTCTTCCTCCCTTATAAAAAGGTAGGTTCTCCCATTTCTTCGATGCTCGTTCGGTCACCGGTTCAACGAGTTTAAGAAACTCTAGCTTGAAAATCGCTCTCTCAATCTATTAATTTCCCTTTCAACTATAATATGGTTTCCACAAACTAAGTTCTTAACTTCCAGAAGATAGCGAGGAAGACTTTGTGGTGGCGTTGGTGTCTACATTGAAGAGGTGTCTTTAAAGGTATGTATCACTGACTTCCTTTTATTCATGCTTATGTCTTTTCTTTTTTGTAATTCTAAAATAAGATCGAAGAACACGCGTTCGCGCGCTTGATCTACTGTGGTGTCCAATCCATTCAGATACACATGCCCTACTGTGAACGGGCCTGACCACCTTGATTTCAGTTTTCCAGGAAACAACTTGAGCCTAGAGTTGAATAGTAAAACTCTTTTCCTTGGCTCGAATATTCTTTGCTTTATCTTCCTGTCATGCCACATTTCAGTCTTTTTTTTCGTATATCTTTGCGTTTTCATAGGCTTCCCTTATGAATTCATCTAATTCCAGAAGCAAGAATTTCCTTAACTGCTTGACTTCCCATAATGCTCGCTGTTCTAATTCCAATGGTAAATGACAAGCTTTCCCAAGGACTAGCTTATACGGAGAGGTTTTTATGAGGGTTTTCTAAGCTATCCTATAGGCTCACAATGTGTCATCTAGTTTAAAAGACGAATCTCTTCTGCTGGTATTCACTATTTTTTCTTGTATGCCTTTGATTTCTCTATTTGAAACCTCTGCTTGCCCATTTGTTTGAGGATGATACACCGTGGATACCTTATGTTTAATATTATATCTTGTAAGCAGTGTGGTCATGACCCTATTGACAAAATGGGTGCCTTCATGACTGATAAAAGTTTTGTTTCGTCATGTCTGGTGGTAAGATTCCACTGGCTATATAATTAGCCATATCTGCGAATCATGGTTCAGGATCCCTTTTCTTCTTTGTTACAGCTAGCAATTGCTCCTTAGGGAATGTGTCTTGTATAATATTCTATCATTCCACTCTGGACAAATGATTAGCTACCTAATTCTCTGAGCCCTTCTTATCTCTAAATTCTTGGTCAAACATTTGCAGCAGTAGCACCCATCTTTTTAGGCTTGACTTGGCATCATTTCTTGCTAGCAAATACTTAATGGCTGCGTGGTCAGTGTACACGACTACCTTTGTTCCAATTGGGTAGGCTCTGAATTTTTTAAAAGCAAAAACCATTGCTACGAGCTCCTTCTCAGTGGTTGTGTAGTTGAGCTGAGCTTCCACCAGAGTTCTATTAGCATAATAAATAGGATGAATCAGCTTGCCCTTCCTTTGTCCCAGCATAGCACCTACTGCATAATCGTTGGCGTCACACATGACTTCAAATGATTCACTTCAATCTAGTGCTGTCATTATGGGAGCTTTGATTAGTGCTTTGATGGTTTAAAGATTTTAGAAAAATCCTTGATGAATCATCTATARAAACCCGCATGTCCAAGGAAGCTACGAACTCCCTTGACTGATATAGGTGGTGGCAGCTTCTCTATCACCTCAATCTTGCCTCTGTCTACCTCTATTCCCTTCTTGGAAACCTTATGACCCAACACAGATTCCATTTTGCACCATGAAGTGACATTTTTCTCAATTGAAGACTAGGTTAGTGTCCTCACACCTCTTTAATACTTGCTCCAAATTACTCAGAAATTCACTGAAGTTTTTCCCAAAGACAGAAAAATTATCCATGAATACTTCGACTACTGTTTTAAATAGGTTTGAGAATATTGTCATCATACACCTTTGGAACGTTGTTGGAGCATTGTACAATCCAAAAGGCATTCTCCTAAATGCAAACGTGCCATATGGGCAAGTGAAAGTAGTTTTTTGCTGGTTTTGAGGTGCAATGGTAATTTGATTGTAACCATTGTATCCATCCAAGAAACAGTAATATTCTTGTCCAACCAAGCGATCCAGCATTTGATCAATAAATGGCAGTGGGAAGTGGTCTTTCTTGGTTGCCTTGTTCAACTTCCTGTAATCCATGCATATGCACCAACTCGTGACTGTTCTTGTTGGAATCAGTTCATTATTGTCATTAGGCACCTCTGTAACTCCCCCCTTCTTAGGCACACACTAAACTTGGCTTACCCAATCACTATCAACTATAGGGTAAATTATTCCAGCATCGATCCACTTGATGATTTCCTTCTTGACTACCTCTTTCATGGTAGGGTTGAGTCTTCTTTGATGCTCAATCAAATTCTTGCAGCTTTCTTCTAAATTGATCTTATGCAAACAATAGCTTGGGCTGATCCCGTTTATATATGCAAGTGTCCAGCCAATAACTTTCTTATAATTCTTCAGCATTGCTAACAGTTGAGATTCCTTGTCTGCAGCTAAGTCAGTTGTAATGATGAGTTGGCAGTGTTTCAGCTTCTCCTAGATAGGCATACTTTAGGTGAGTTGGTAGAACTTTTCACTCCAACTTGGGAGCCTTTTCCACAAATGGTTGCAGCGGTGCTTGCTCTCTGATAACTCTCCTAAAGAGAGTTATTTGTGCCTATAAGTTACATGAAATAGCTAAAGTTAGTCTATTATAGCCCCAAATATTCAGTGAGTGTGCTTAAATTAGAAGATAAATTAATGTCTCACATGACAAAGAGTTTAATGTTAGCGCTCATTTAAATGATTTGATTTTGAGCATTTGGCTGCAGCTTTGATGATGCTACAGCATCAGTTCCAGAAAGAGACAAAAAGCAGCAAGCTAGCAGTGAAAAGACTTCTCAACGATATTTACCACAGTAATTGGAGATTTCACCTGAGAGTGAAAGCTGGGTCCCACCAGGGCTTCTTTCGTTGCCCTAATATCATAAGGGGTATAAATGCAAACAAGAGGAGAAGCCTCCACAGACACCAAGAAAATTCCCTTTGTTCATTCTTGAAGAAATCAACCCTTACTCCAAGAAAACTTTTTTAGCTTTTAAAGATAGTCAAGAGGAGAAGATTCATATCGGCAGCTAAGAAGAGGTTGAGAACTCCTATTGGAAGCTGATCTTCAGCTACTTCTCTTCATTTTTAGCTTTTTTGTATTGTTTTTATTCCTACATTTTTTTGACTTTCCTTATGGCATTGTCTAGCTAATCAACTTGTGTAAGGGGAAGATGTTCAGAACTCATTTCCTTGGCTGTAACTTTGCTGCTTTGTTTTAATGAAAGCTTGCTTTGACTTGAAGTTGTTTTATCACTCTATTTTTAATGTGCTTGATCACCATGTTGAAATACCTCTTTGATAATGTTTGGAAAAATGTATTAAGGAGCGAAATCCTTCATCTTGAGCTAGAGTCTACTTGAGTTTAGCGTGTGGTGACTTAAGGATAAGCATCACCTAGCTTGGTCATAAAAACTGTGCATGTATGCTATTAGTGTTTGTCTATGAACGTCAGTAGTAGAAAATTTGGGGTGTTTGGAAGAACATCTTGTCTGTTTGACCACTGCATTTACTCCATTAATGCTGCAGCAGAGTTAGGGTGGCCCAGAAGAGTCGACTTTCTCTCCCCCTTGCGCCTTTATTTTCATAAGATCTTACTGAGTGATTGTGGATGTTTGTGGACGTTACTCGTGATTGATTTAAGACAAATATTTAAACGACTTTTATTTCAATACATTTTAGCCATTAGTTGGAAGAAAACCCCTTGGCTTATTGCACTGCTTTCTTAAGTGAATATTGGGTGTTTAGGCATTTAGTCTCTGTGGATTCGAACTTTTTATTACTTGCTGCGACGATCTTGTATACTTGCACATATAAGAATTGGTAACATAATCTGAGAGACAACACTCTCTATCTTTTAATTCTAATGATTGAAATGCCCTGTTGAATATTGTCTTTGCTTGTGTTCCTCTTTCACTGGTCTGGATCAACTTGGCTTCCTTCTCCTCCGCTTGAAAGATTATGCGTAGCTCCTCTTGCAACTAATCTAGCAACTCCTCTGTTTGCGTTTCCTCCGTAAGCAAGTCATATGCAAGCCTTAACAGAGAACATTTCTCCATATCAGCAGGGAACTTTACTCTCATCGTTAATTCCTTATTTTGTACATCTAGTAAAGTTGTGCCAGTGGAGAGGGAAGGCCTTCCAAAAATGATTGAGATTTCCTTGTCAGCTTCGTAGTCTAATATGATGAAGTCAGCTGGGAAGATTAATTTGTTCACCTGCACTAAAACATCTTCTATCTTACCCTCTGGATGCGTTATTGACCTATCAGACAACTGTATGGTCACCACGGTGGGGCGTGCCTTCCCAATTCCCAATTTCTAATATACTAATACGGGCATCAGGTTTATGCTTGCACCCAGATCACATAGAGCATGACTCACATTCTTACATCCTATAGGAACAGGAATAGTAACGGTGTGTTTTATTGGTAATCAAAAAACATAATTTGAAAACAAGGGATTCAATAAAAAGTATAGTTGTATTCTTTGTTTTTAGTGTTTCCAAATATGTGTTCGGTAACAGATTTGGTAATTGAATCTCAATTTAAAAAATTGTTCAATGTTTGTTTAGCAATATATTCGTAAACTAGAAGTAGTTACAAACTAAATTTTAGTTTATTCTAAACTTATATTAATTAATTTATTAACATTTTTTTTTATGAATTTTGTATAATTATTATTTTACAAGGTTTTATAAGATAAAATACATTATATTTTACATGTTTTAATTTTAACAAGCATAAAATGAGTTTATAATATGAAGTAATATATTTTATCAAAGTTTTTATCATTTTTAATGTCATTCTGCATCTTAAAAATTTTAAATTCTGAATCTGAAAACACTGAAAACATAAAAAAGTCGTTTTTAGAATTTCTACTGTTTGGATCACAGGATCCGTAAACAGTTTTAAAAAACGAATCTCAAAAATCCTGCCAAACGTGTATCCGCTGAATCCATTTGATTTAGTGAATCTGAAAACAAGAAACAGAATCTAAGTTTCCAACCAAACAGGCCCTAAAGCTCCCCGGATCTCCCATTTTTTGAGGAAGTTTCACTATCAAGATGGCATTGCATTCCTTAGTCAAGGCTACTGTTTCAAATTCTTCTAACCTTCTTTTCTTCGTCAAAATATCCTAAAAGAATTTAATTTAGTTGGGCATCTGTTCAAGTGCTTCTACTAGTAAAACTGTATATCTTGATTTCTCTTTTGGATCCTCTGAGGGTATGGAGGTGGTGGTTTGTATTCTACTGGTATCTTCACCTTTTTCTGCAATGGGGTCTCAATGGATACCTCTTCAGCTACCTCAGCTTTTGCAGCCCTTTTTCCTATATTTATCTTAAGTTCAGGTTGCTTTTCTATCTCCGACTATACTATTGGTCCTTAGTGTGGTTCTTGTTCATGTATTGCTCCAACACAATTAACTTTATCCTTATCTATAGGCATGTTCTCTACAGTTTCCTCTACTACATTTTCTAACTATGGTTTGGCGAGAGGTTCCACTCTGTCTGCTTGTACCTGTGCAGGATATGGTGGTGGCAATGCTTTCCAAAAGGTTAGAGCTTGACACTACTCTTTCCCTTCCCTCTTAGTATTTTCAGCGTCACTCGGTAAGGTGCCCCGAGGTCTGTTCTTTTGTTCATTCACCATCTGTCCCATTTGAACTTTCAGGTTTTTTAACGTAGCTGCTTGGTTTTGAATCATTGCATCATTTCTGGCCATGTATTCTCTCATCATAGCTTCCATGGAATTGGAAGAATTTGTTGCTGGCCTTGTTCATTGCTGTTGATGAGGCATTAGTCAGTCCTGATTGTTGAGCTACCTTTTGCTGATATTGGGAAGTATTTTGGTGCACCTGGTTTCCTTGATTTCTTCGCCATCTAAACTTAGGGTGATGCTTCATCCTAGATTATAAGTGTTTGATTAAGGGTTGTTTCTATTGGGGTTCCCTAGATAGAAGATAGAAGCTGGATTTCCTGGACATGAATCATAATGGTGATCACCCTCGCAGTAAGAGCATGAGATGACCATTACCTTACTAGTTTCAGAGCTAGTTGATGATGTTGTGCAATGTTTATGTTTTTTACCATGTTAGTTAGGTTGGTAATCTGATCCTTCAGCGCAAGCATTGCCTCATTATCAGTAGCCCCTTGAGTGCTCTTGTCATTCACTGCTCTGGGATCTGACCAGTGGTAGTTATTAGCAGAAATCCTTTCGAAGATGTCAAGTACCGCTGCAGAAGATTTGGACAATAATGTCCCATTAGCAGATACATCAACTACCATTTGTGTTGCTTCATTCAACCCATTATATAAAGTTTCTATTTGAATACACCTTGGAAAACCATGGTGGGGCAGCTCCTTAGCAGTTCCTTGAACCTTTCCCACGACTCACTCACCAATTCTCCATGCCTCTGATGGAAATTATTAATGTCTCCTTGATACTTGGCATTCTTGTTTGGGAGAAAATACTTCATTAGAAACTTTTCAGCAGTATCATTCCAATAAGTAATGGATTTAGCTGGCATATAGTTTAACCAGTCTTTTGCCTTGTCACTCAATGAGTAGGGGAACAATTTCCAACACAATGCCTCCTTAGATACTCATTGCATCTTGAAAGAATCGTTTACCTCCAAAAAATACCTCAAGTGCAAATGAGGGTCTCCAGATAGATTTTCAAAAAACTGACCCATTGTTTGGAGCATATGGAACATAACAGGCTTCAACTCAAACCTTTCAGCTTCTATTTTTGGCTTCGCAATAATTTGATGAAAACCATGTAGTACAGGCGCAACATAGGCTCTGTAGCCCTTTCTCCATCATCTACCAATAGAATGGCGTCAAAAGGGGGAGCAGCTACTGGTATAGCCACTTCTCCTCCATTATTTCCTTCAACTGGATTAGAGAGTCTTGGTAGTTGATCCATTGGGTTAGCTTCCACCTTCTGTCTACGTTGCTCTCTTCTTCTTCGATGAAATGTACACTCAATCTAGTTATCAAGCAGATATTCCAACCCTTGCAAATCGTGCATTCACTTTTAAAATTCACCCAACACTAATTAAAAGAAATCCTTCTAGCATAAACTTTCTTAAACAAGAATGAAAAGTGTAAAGTTTTACAGTTTTACAGCCCAAGAAAAGATTTCACAACATTTCCCCTTTACAAATGGGCTTAGCTATACGCATCCAAGGATGAAGAGATGGACCATAAGGTTTCACCTTCAAGTGGGTCAGTCTGCTTCAGTCCGCGCTCTTCTCTTCCTCTTGCCTTCTTCGAAATTGACTTTTGGAGATTTTCTTGAAGTGAGGTGTTGGGATTTTCTCTACCTTTAAAAATATTAGAGACTCGTGCAAGCGCACACGGTCACAAGTAATACTCGGAAGTAATCCAAGGTCGAATCCTCGGGGACTTATTGCTTTTCAAAATCAAATAGTGCAGTGAAATGGTTCAGATATGCAATTGTGATTTAGGAAGAAAATAATGGTGAAATGTTGTTGTTTGGGGTTTTAACTATCAAGAAATTTAATGAAACTAACCTCCTTGTCTCCTACCTTAGTTTTGATGCAAGACATGGAAAACACACTATGTTGGGAAAATGCATCAGGCGCAATTCCTGACTTTTCTTGGGATTCGAGTTCTACTCTTTCACTACCGCCTTTGGTTGCTGCAGAGGCTAGGGTAACCTACAATCATATTCCTATGTGTGATTAAAATTATATAGAATATCTACC
>NW_019104713.1:289267-313781 GCF_001995035.1 Momordica charantia
ACAGAATACAGGAGCATAACAGTGTGTAAGTAGCCCGGGGGCGAGTGCGTGTGTTACCTTGTGTTAACGGAATGGTTTGGTGCTGATTTTTTTTTATTTTGTTTGAATGGATTTTGGTGCTGATTTTTTTTATGTAGTTGTATGGTGTTGGTGTTGGTTTTTAATTAGTTGAAGGGAGTTTGATGTTGATTTTTATTTAGTTGTATGGTATTGGTGCTGATTTTTAGTTAGTTGAATGGTTTTGGTGATGAGTTTTAATTGGAATAATTTATTTCGTGCATTAGGAAAATTGTTAGTCGTGGTTGTGCACTCACAGTAATTATCGTTGTGTTACGTGTTGTTGTTTCATTGCTAGACCTTATGAGAATGCATGTTTTCTGTTGATGGTTGTGCTTGGTTGGTCTGGGTTATTGTAGTTGGAAGTTGTTACGTGTTGTCGTTTCATTGCTAGACATTATGAGGATGCATGTTTTCTTGTTGATGGTTGTGTTTGGTTAGTCCTGATTATTGTAGTTGGAAGTTGTTACGTGTTGTCGTTTCATTGCTAGACATTATGAGGATGCATGTTTTCTTGTTGATGGTTGTGTTTGGTTGGTTCTGATTACTGTAGTTGGAAGTAGCTAAACCATGACGTTGTAAACGTGTCGGAGACAAAATGCATGTGTTAATAGCCCGTCATATAGTTTTATATTATTTTGTTGAAAGCTGTGGAATTGATGTATTGTTGGTACGGAGGAGAGTATGCTAGTAAACATTTGAATTGTGAATTTAAATGTGGAAGACTTACTTATAGGTTGTCCTTGAAAGGTTAGTGGGAATTGACATGAGCGACGGGTCGGGTTAGTGGTTGGTTGATCTGTGAGGTGTCTGAACTGAAAATGGGTGTTAGTCATATGATTATTCAAAGCTCGAGTGGAAATGCCTTGGGAATAAATGGCAAGGCCGAACATCAGGTTTCAATGGAGGGGTATTGGGGTCTTGAGAATAAATGTCAAGAACCAATACGTCGGGTAGTCATCGGTACCTTGGGAATAAATGTCAAGGACTCGTGCACGGTTCTAGACCTTGGGAATAAATGGCAAGGTCGAACCTCAAGTTCTGGAGAAAAGTATTGGGGCTTTGGGAATAAATGACAACGGCCAGAACGACTCGAGAAGTTAGACTCGGAGGACTAACGTGAAGGGGGTGCTTAAGGGTAACAGTTCTAGACCTTGGGAATAAAAGGCAAGGTCGAGCACCAAGCGTTGTGGAGGAAGGTCGNGCACGGTTCTAGACCTTGGGAATAAATGGCAAGGTCGAACCTCAAGTTCTGGAGAAAAGTATTGGGGCCTTGGGAATAAATGACAAGGGCCAGAATGACTCGAAAAGTTAGACTTGGAGTACTAACATAGTGTGGGGGTCCCGGAAGTCTAGGCGTTGGGTTGCTTGTATGTTATTGTTAATCCATTACTATTGTCTCGTGCTGCCTATTTGTTTGTTCTACTATTATCTTTGATGTGGTTGTGACTACGAGCTTATTGTGGTGTCTAGTTAGGGTGGGCTACTTACGGAGTAATTATGTACTCACCCCCCCTCTACCTTATTGTTTCAGGTGTGAACCGGGCCGGTCGTGGTGATGACGTGGAGGAGGTTTGACTGAGGC
This sequence comes from Momordica charantia, assembly GCF_001995035.1. The sequence goes on from NW_019104713.1 coordinate 290,910, forward strand.
GGGATCACTAGCTGTGTCGGTTAGGCTAGGGAATGGACCACTAGCTGTGTCGGTTAGGCTAAGGAATAATGTAGTGTAATGCAGGCATCGTTACTCTTATTGCTTTATGGGTTTTGTTTTTGCTTTTCGAATTTCTGTCGTGTTGGGATTACGAGTCAAAATGACTATATTCTTGATTGGAGACCTGACCACTGAGGCGGGGTTTATCTCCTAGTTATTCTATTATTGCGTATCTCCATTTCTTTTTATGTTTCATTAGAGGAACATTACTTTTCATCACTTACTCGGGAGGGTTCAGTAAGCCTTATAGGACCATTACTTCGTGAATCGTGTCATAAATCTGGGCCTTTACAGTCTACCTTTCTTTCCTTTTGAATAGATATTGAATAGTTTGTAAATGAGATCAATTATCTCTCATTTATCTCCTTATCTTTAGATTAATTTCCTTTTAGAATAGTCTTTGGGCAAAGTCTACAAAATGGAGATTTTATCTTTCACTACTACAAATTTTTGTTTTAATGTCAGACAAAAAAAATAAAACATGGAGGAAATAATGTCGGACAAAAAAAACACGGAGGAAACAATGTCGGACAATCTAAAAAAGGCACCACTTTTATCTACTTTTTATTTTTTAACTTTCCATGTTGGGCCAAGCCCGCCATTGTAAATCCACTTTTAATGGCGTGTCAGGCACAACATTGAAAGTGACCCATTTTAACTCTAAATTTTAACTTTTCAATCAAAATTTTAAATTCCTAAAATTTCTGCCTCCCACCTACCTTTGCCACCCGAAACCCTCTCTGTTGTCGTGTGAATCAACTTCATTGCGAAGGGAGGCGAACAGCCACATACGGCGGTGCGAGCGATGATCCGGCAGCAGCCAGAGAAGATCTAGACTCATTAAGAAGGCTCGTAAGCTCCCTTTGCTCTGTGACTTTAAGCTCGGACTCGTCATCTTTACCAATCGTGGCCTCTATGAGTTTTGCAGCAGAAATAGGTACGCTTCTTCGTCTTCTTTTTCTGTTTGTTCGATTCCTTAATCTCCGACTGTATGTGTTGATATATTGATGAACATAGTGCAAGTTGAATTTCTTTTGAACCACGAACTAGGAGTGTTCGTGGGAAATGGCTGAACAGTGTCGAGTTCTTAAGAACTGTGTCAAGTTCGTGGGAAATGGCCAAGAGTTCGTGGCAAGTTGAATTTCTTTGCTGGGTTCTTAAGAACGACGAACTATGTGTTGATATATTGATGAACCCTCTCTTTTTTTTATTTGTATATTAAATTTGTTGCCTTTGTCTTTGTTCTTTGATTAATGAACTGATGAACCACAAATTCTATTGAATATTGGTAATTTGGTATCATTTTGGTTCTCCATGGGAAATGGCGACAGTGGATTGGATTTAGAGAAGTGTGTTTTGTGGGTGGTGGTGGAAACCAGGAACGTGTTCTTGAATTTTCAGGAACAAAAACCACAATACAAAATAATTGAAATACAGGGAAAAAGAAACTCACTTTTGAAGAACCTTTCTTCTAGTGATCACAAGCGAACATCACCACGACCTTCCTTGCTATGACTCTGATGAAGATCCGGTTGTGTGGGAACCGACAGGGAATTCGATGATTGAGAAAGATTTTCAGTACAAAGAATTTTCTATTCTGTGTTTTCCATTGCAGGTTGAAAAAGAGAGAAGCCCTGCAAAACTGTTCTGAACTTAAAACCAAATGACGTGCCCCACGTCACCACTCCCCTGCATTTGTGTAGGGGAATTTATTTGACTTTTTTATTTTTTATTTAATTAAATAATTAAATTAACAAATTAATTAAATTAATTAATTATATTTAAATTAAATTAATTTAACTAATTAATTATATTTAAATTTAATTAATTGTCAATCTAATTAATAATTAATTAATTAATTAATTTGATTAATAATTATTAATCTAATTATTAATTATTAATCTAATTAGTACTTAATTAATTAATAAATTTGATCAATAATTATTAACCTAATTAATAATTAGTTAATCCAATTTTATATTAATTAAATAATTACATAAATAATCAACAATTAATTATTTATCTTTTAATTAAATATCACATATTTAATTAAAACTATATATTTGAATCATATTAAAAAAACTCTCTCTTGTATAACCTATAGTTTTTATATGAATCTAATTCATATTAATTATTTGAGTCCTGTTCAAACATTTCTCTCGTAATATATAGTATTTTGAATCTTTATCATATATATATATATATATATTTTAATGTATCAATATACATTATAACATTCCCTGATGTAATTTGAACATTTCAAATTATGTCATAATTCTTAATCCTCGTTTTACCCGTTGTGAGCTAGCAAGGGGACCTAATGAACCTACAGATTAGAAGCTCAAACGATACGAGATTAATCGGTCAAACTCATTAACTGAGTAAATCAACATTCATTAACTATGGGTCACTCCACTAAAGACCCGCAGCTGTACTCTTCTAACTGCATAATGTTTTCATGTCCACGGATATACGACCATTAATGACAAATCAATCCTTCACGAGTGCTCGTAACTCAAGCTGGGTCAAATTACCATTTTACCCCTCAGTTACATCTTACTCCTTAAATACCACTGCTCCTCTAATGAACAACCCGGTTATGGTCCAACGAATAACTAAAAGTCCCTCTCAGGCCAATGAGAGGGTGGGGCTCCTTGTTTATGTCTCGGAGTCAGCATTTAAGAGAACACTCATCTACTCCTCGAAAGTCGGGGAGGAGTGAATTACATCACGTGAAGTTATGTTCCCAGCTTCCCACTCGGTTTCGTCTCCAAAATGGTAGGAATATTGAGTCGACGACTCAGGTCACTCTCACCCATATAGATCAAAGGACAAGCCCTCACGGGCAGGAGTCCATAACTCACTCAGATTGAGAATGAGTTGCATGGTCATCTTATGAAATAGCAATCTGTTAATCAACGGTGTTACATCTAAAGATTGGCTATTTCGCAGTCCGGTCTTATACAAACTCATTGTATAGGATACCCCCACTCGCATGTCTCCACACGAACGACCTGGATCGGGTCATCTGTAACATTTACAAAGTGAGTCGTATCCATAGTGTTGCCAAGATAAGGTATTCAACCTTATTCATATACTATAGACCCTTTAGGTTAGTCTCGGGACACTATCCACTTGTATATCAAGGGTATATCAAATATATACCCAGTATATATACTGTCTCGGTTACATGATAATAACCTTTGATGTTTAGTTTATTGGATTTGGACAATGAATTACTATGAATTCAACAACAAATTGATTGAATAAAACTTTATTGAATATAAATTTGTTCTTACATAATTACAAATTACGAGTTTAGAGCAACACACCCAACAAACTCCCACTTGAACTAAACTCGAGTGGAACTGTACATAATCATAAAGCAAAGGGAAAATACAATAAACTAGGGCATACACTATATCAATTATCGTGGGGTTCGAATGCTTGTAAATTCTATCTAAGATGCTTTCTTGTTTAAAAAAAAAAACATTAAACTAATTTAGCTTCAAGAAACATTTCTCTGATTTCTCATTTGTTCTTCCCTTCTTCTCTGTCGGATTTTGGTTTCCTTTCCATTTCCATCTGTTATTTTTTGTGATGACCAAATGAGTTGTTTTAGTGCATATATTAAGAAAATTATCTCATTGGTTCATAAAATAATTATCATACATAATTGATTTGATGAGTTTGTGATTGTGTTATATTGTGGAATTTTGAGAATACCATCACAGTTTTTTATATTACTTGTTAGATTTTGCACCAAAAAATTTTTGCTTAATTTATTTTCCAGAAAGTGTAAGAGAAAAAAAGGATGAATATCTTAACTAATTAAATTATTAACCTTTAGATAACACATCTTAGGTAAATTAATGTTGTAGTACATGATGTTGTTTATTAATATTTCTAGTTTGTAATAAAAAAATTCCCAACCTACAAAATTCCCCGTTATGTCCTCAACACATTAATTTAGGAACAAAAATTAAAATACTGATATTAATTTTAGGTATTTATATATATGCTCCCCTTTGGGAGGCCTAGATTTGTCTTACAGTAAGGCCATTAGACTTACATTTTTCAAATTTACTCGGTTGGCTCGAATAAGAAAAAGATCTGTCCATCTTTTTGACTAAAGGGAAGTGGTTTTAATGACCTTAACGATTTGAGGAGAAAGATTTTGGAAGAAGGAAATTGGAGGAAGGAGCTCCTAAACCTTCCTTGTTTCTGATGCTTAGTGAGATTGTTGGCCTTAACGACGAAGCTATCTATTTTTCACTTTTATATTAAGTGAGTGAGCCTCTTGGTTGTTAAATAGGAAAGAACGGGATTTTAGAAATTCAAACTGATATATTATTGCTTTAATAACCTACTGTGCTTAATACTCAGTTAGATGAGAATTTTATTTATATGATGGTAGAACTAACTAATCTTTTATGTTGAACTCAATAAGAAAAGTATGAAACGAGTTAGATTGTTGGATTTTTATCCATTTTTAACATTATGTGTTATCGTCAGTTGGATGTTTTAGAAATAGATGACTGAACAAATATTAAAGTTTTAGTTCTCTTTTGAAAATCCCAATTATTTTATTTTCTAATTTGATTATGGGGATGGGTTATCTAGTAGCTATTAGTTGTTTGTTGGGCACATTTTGTTCTATTACTTGTGTGACTTTTGTGGCATGGTTAAGGCAGTTTATGTGTTGAGCCTCATTGAAACAAATAGTGCATTTGTGAGTGATAGATCATTTTCATAGTTTAGTGAGACAAAGTTGTGTGGTTGAGTCTCGTTTTTATGGCTCCATTCCAGAATTTTGAAATGGGTGTCTCACTCTTTCCTTTTATGGCATTTCATGGCTCAACCATTTGTTTCTTACTCATTCCTATTTTACTTTTTAAGAACCTGAGTTTAACCATTGTTTTTTTTTTAGATTAAACTTTCATAAAATTTAATAGTCATGGATAAGTTGTGGATGACAAAAAATAGAATGTCAACTGAGTATGTTTAGGGATTGAGATGTTCATTGAAGATGGATTACAACATTCAAAAAGGTCAAATGTGATTTGTTGTCCAAGTTTAACGGGTGTGAATGTAAAGTCTCAAAATGTAAATGTAGTAAGATATCAACTATTTGTTTATGGTATCGATCTAAGTTATAAGACGTGGGTTTGGCATGGTGAAATCCTACCAATTAAGAGAAACATAAAAAATGTGTCTACTAGTGAACAAGAACAAGTTGAGGATGATGATTTTGATGACACAATAGGGATGTTTAATGCCGCACATAATTACTTTGGTGACAAATCTCAAAATTTTGACGAGCTATTGGATGATGCCAATAAACCATTATATTTGAATTGTAAGAATTTTACCAAAATATCTGCATGGGTGAAATTATATGATTTGGAACCAAAATTTGGATGGAGTGATACAAGTTTCATCGAGTTGTTGACATTACTTCGTGACATCTTACCAAGCCCTAATCAAATTCCGACATCTAGGTATCAAGCAAAAAAGATTTTGTGTACTCTTGGAATGAAGTACAAGAAGATTCATGCATGTCGCAAGGACTGTTGCTTGTTTAGAAAAGAGCTCTCAAATGCATATAAATGCTCCATTTGTGGAACATCAAGATGGAAACCTAAAAAAAATTCGGATGAAGTGATGCAAAAGATTCCAGCAAAAGTCATTCGGTACTTCTCTCCAATTCTAAGATTTCAATGAATGTTTTGAAGTAAAGAAATATCAAGTATGTTGACTTGGCATGCCAAAAAAAGAGAAAGTGATGGGTACTTAAGACATCCTACGATGTCATGGAAACAAGTAGACAATTTATAGCCAGAGTTTGGATTAGAACCTAAAAACCTTCGTCTCGCTCTTTCAACAGATGGGGTCAATCCACGCGGTGATCTTAATAGTACATATAGTTGTTGGCCAGTTATGTTGGTGATATACAATCTACATATAGTTTTTGGCTAGTTATGTTGGTGATATACAATCTACCCCCATGATTGTACATGAAGGCAAACATCTAATGTTGTCAACATTAATATCTGGTCTTGAACAACCAGGAAATGACATAGATGTTTATTTAGCGTCGTTAGTTAATGACTTGAAAAAGCTTTGGAATGACGGAGTTGAATGTTATGATGCACATCAAGATCGATGTTTCACACTCAAAGCTATTTTATTATGGACTATTAATGATTTTCCTGCGTATGGCAATTTGTGTCGGTGTACGATAAAAGGATACCACGCATGTCCAATTTGTGGGGAGAAAACTTCATCCACTTATTTGCCAAAGGGGAGAACAATGGCATATCTCAAGCATCGAAAATTTTTACCTCGTAATCATCCATATAGGAAGCAAAAGAAGGCATTTAATGGTGAACAAGATTTGGAATTCGCTCCTGAACCATTAAACGGAGAAGAAATTCTTGCAAAAACAAGTTGACTCCAATGTCCATTTGGTAGGAAATCTAAAAATAAAAAAAAAAATAATGTAGACCTTTCAAACAGTTATTCGAAGAAGAAGTCTATTTTTTTTAGTTACAATACTATAAACATCTTCTTATGCGGCATCGCTTAGATGTGATGCACATTGAAAAAAATGTGTATACAAATATTATTGGAACATTAGTTGATATTCCTAAAAAAACGAAGGATGTATTAAAAACTCGTTTAGATTTGGTCAAATTGAATATCAGATCAGAGTTGGCCCCTCAAATGGGAGAGAAAATGATCTTCTTACCTCCAACATGTTACACATTATCACGGGTGGAGAAGTTGAACTTGTGTCGGACACTATCAGAAACTAAACTACCTGAAGGTTATTCATCTAACATACAAAGTCTAATGTCGCTTACAGAATTTAAACTTAATGGACTTAAGTCGCATGACCGTCACATTCTTATGCAACAATTGTTACCCGTGGCAATTCGTGGTATCTTACCAAAACATGTTAGATTTGCCATTATTCGACTATGTTTCTTCTTCAATGCTATATGTAGCAAGGCAATTGATTCGTCTAAGTTAAAAGACTTGCAAGAGGATATAGTTGTCACGTTATGCTTGTGAGAGAAGTATTTTCCACCAGCATTTTTCACAATAATGGTACATCTCGTGGTGCATCTTGTAAGAGAGGTGGAATTATGTGGACTGTTTATTTGCAGTGGATGTATCCTTTTGAATGATATATGAAATTATTTAAGAGTTATGTAAGAAATAGATATCGGCTAGAAGGATGCATTCGAGAAAGTTATGTTGTAGAGGAGGCCGTAGAGTTTTGTTATGAATTTCTATCTGGAGTTGATTCAATTCGGTTAAGATCATGATAAGGAAAGAGGACTCAGACATTGATAGACCATTGTCCATCGCTTCTTATGATAGACCGAATAAAGATCAATTCAATCAAGCTCATTTATATGTTCTTCAAAATGTAAATGATGTGCTTCCATATGTCGGGTACATAAATTTCAATTTCTTAACATAATTTTCTAATTATGTGATCATCTAACTAAACTCAATCCATTGACATATGGAATGCTATTGCCACAGGCAACACATGGATGTTTTGTCTAAACTCAATCCAAGTAAGTCGAAAAACAAAAAGTGGCTTCAAGATGAGCATAATCGTACATTTAGTAGTTGGTTGCGGATGGGTAATCTTAATACTGAACCATACTCTTTAAGGTATACTTAAATGTTAGTCACTAATTTGAAAATTAATGTTAGGTTTCACTTGCTCTCGAGGTGTCGAATATTTCTATAGGATATATCAGGAGATCCTTCATATCGTGCGACTTTATGGAAAGAAGCACGAAACGAAAAAAATAATGAGTACTTTGATGATGCTACTAAGAATGTGCAGCTCGAATTGTAAGTTTACATGTTTATGTTTCAATGAGATTTGGATGGTGTGATGATAAATGTTTGTACCAGGATGAATTGATTGAGTTACACAAGGGAGAAGACATTTTAACGGAAGCATTGGGGACGCCTGAACATAGAGGGCGTATGAGGGGAGTGGGTGTGTTTGTTTCACCATATGTATTCAAAAATGTTGTTCAAGGAAAGTCAAAATTGGGTCAACAACCTCGAGACAATCCTAAAGTGAATACTCAAGAACGACAACCAACTAAATCCATAGCTAAAGAGAGTAACGTCTCAAAGAAAAGTTCAAAAGGAAAGGAGGTTGAAGAAATTGATGTCTCAGATGGACTATCAATAAAGGTAAAGGTAATTATTAATTTGTTTTAATTTTAGCATTTAGCCATAAGGGATGGTTGTTATAAGCTTTTATATTTTAAATTTTATAGGGGAAACCATGTCACCTAGCTATTGGATGAGTGGATAATATTGTTGCCGTAGGCACGATGTTTGAGAATGATGTTCAATTTCCAACAATTCACAGAATGCCATTAGGGGTTGACAATGTTAGAGTAATGGTATATATTGTCATGGGAGAAGATGTTACGATCTCATTCATGTGAAGGGCAAGATCGTTGACCAAGCAACCATTACTTTAGATATAAAGTCTCAAGAAGCTCGTTCAAAAAGTCTAGCCGACAGGTTAGATATGGGTAACTTGGAACAACTAGTACTCATCCTTTACAACACTGGGTAAGTTGGCAACTTATATTGTTTTTACTTATGTATTATTTCTTTTATTCATAAGTTATCCATCTACGAGAGAATTGTGTGTATATCTTGGACTATTTACGAAGTAAAGTTCAAGTAGATTTTCAAGGAGTCATACTAACGTAAGTATCTTCACCTTTTATAGTGTTGTAATCAATTTTTGTAGTTATATTGTTCTAATATTTCAAACTATTTAGATCAATGAAAATGTGGCAAGCTAAACATTCTATTCGACATCGTCGTAGTACAATGTGGAAACTTATAAAGGTAAATCTGTGTTTCACTATATTTTATACATCATAAAATTTGTATTTAAATCTTCTATATGTAACTCGTAATTGTGTTGTTATTCATTTTTCTCTATGTAGTGTCCTCGTCAATTGGGTTCTGTAGAGTGTGGTTACTATGTGCAGAAGTATTTACGAGAAATAATGCAAAATTCTAGCACCTCTATAAGTGAACTTGTACGTATAATTATCTATCTTTATATGTTTACATCAAATAGGTTCTTATCCTAGTATCATCTTTCTGTCTTTGTAGTTTAACACAAAAAGTGCATATCGCCAAGAAGAAATTAACAAGGTTTGAATTCAGTGGGCAACTTTTGTTGGAAGATTTGTGTAGGCTTACTAACGGATTTTGTTTATTTGATGTTAAGCTAGTTGGATTACTTTTTGTGTTAGTAGAATTTAAATATTTTGATTGTTGCATATGTTGCTGAATTTAGGGTTTGTGGAGGGATGAGTGGTCCCATTATATTTAGAAATGTTGGATGTTGTTAAATGCAGTTTTTGTAGAGGGACAGGTGGTCCGATATTTATATTGCATGTGTAGAAATGTTGCTGAATGTAGTTTGTGGAGGGACATGTGGTCTCATTTCAATTATATTACATGTATAGAAGTGTTAGATATGTTGCTGAATGTAGTTTGTTGAGAGGCTGGTGGTCCTTTACCTATTATGTTTAGTTATGTGTTACATGTTATTGTTTTTCAGGTGTAGTTTTAGGATATTATAGTAGAGGTCATGCTGAAATTTGACATTTATTGTTTGAGTTATGTTTTGATGAATGAGAATTGAATCTTTATTGTTTATGTACTGAGTTGTCTAAAAGAATGTTGTTGTTTATAAGTACATATGTTTAGAGTAAGTACTTGCATTTTTTTTAAAAGGCTATTGTGATTTGTTCATAGGTTTAGAAGGTCGTATACATATTATGAGTAAGGAGGAAAGATTGTTCATTGTGTACAAAGAATGTCGTATACATATTATGGTTAATATATGTTATCATACTTTAGGTGTGGTTTAAGATATTTTAGCAAAGGTCATGCTGAAATTTTTACATATATGTTATCATACTTCATTGTTTGAGTTATGTTTGATCAATGAATATTAAATCTTTGTTCTCTATTGAGTTGTGTATTAAAATAAGAAGGTTCCTGTTTAGAAAGGGCACACATGTGTTTTGGGTAAGTACTTGCATATTAAAGATCAATATCGAGATTTGTGCATAGGTTGAGAAATGGGGAAAAGTTGTTGGTTAGCCCACGTGAGCAACCAACAATTTCTTTTTATTACATTATTACTCAAAAAATGACGGGCATTTTCTGCCATTGAAAATGAACATATAATGACGAACATTTAATGACGGACATTTAATGACGAACATTTAATGGTGAACATTTAATGAAGGACATTTAATGACAGACAAATTTTCTGATTGAAATTGTATGCTACAACAACACTGACAAAGATGTCAGTCCATGACCGACATCATAAGGGACCATCATTATAGAAAACAATGGCGGTCACCTACAATATACACCCAACATTGATACCTGGCCGACATAAAGAGTTACAATAACACTCGAAATAATATCGGACACGTGCCTGACATTAATTCCTTTCAATGATGGGCATTGCCCGCCATTAAAAGCCATTTTTCTACTAGTTTTGGGTATTTGTATATGCTTCCAGCAACATTGAAATTAATCAAGATTTTCGCTTGTAATATCAACTTTTGCCTTCTTCATAAGATCCCCCTTTTGCTCAATTATAACTCTTTATATCAATAATGGTCGAGTACAAATATAATTGAAAGCTATGAAGACTCAAGACAAGATACAATCTCAACAGAAATTTAAGATCGCCTTACAAGGTAAGTATGAACGAAACAATAAATTTCAAATTATTATGGAATCAAATGATGAGAGTTATGGTACAAATGCAAAATCACTCCAAGTGTAGGATAAGGAAATCCAAACACAAAATCAACAAGCCAAATGGTTACATTTGTAGACATGTTTGGAAAGAACCAGAATATTTTTAAAGGAAATTCAATGGAAGACGAAGAAGAGCTTCATCATCTAAAAATTACAAGATAAGATTGCTCTACAAGGTAAGTATAACATAACATTAGATTTTTAAGATATTAATTTTCTTTTTGAATGTGTATCTGTATTTGACATTTTTATTCGAGAATGAATAATTTTAAATTAAAGAACGAGTAACAGTTATGAAATTGTTAAAAATGAGACGAGACACTAGAGGACATTCCTATTACATGCCAAGTAGCGACCATGGCTAGTGCTAGCACAAAGATGCCCAACCCAACACATGCATGCCTGTGCCATCGCTCGTGCACGCAACATGCAATTGCCTACCACCCGCACGCCTCACACGCTTGTTGCCCCAGCTGGGCACACGTCCTCACCAACCCTGAGCGCACCTCCAACCGCACGCCTTTACACATGCCATGGTGCACGCCCCTACCGCACACATGGAATGCGCCTTATCTACCACATGTCCATGCTTGCCCCTATGCCCCTTACCATGCACCCATGTATGTGCATGCACCGCACACCAGCATTCAGCGCCCATGTTGTCTATTGAAGGAATGATTCAAAACTAGTTCATGGTAACTTAGTGGCACCAAATGTGGTGGCGCTAAGGAAGTGGGATGGCGACTTATAAGTTTAGGGAGCACTACCTTAGTGGAGTAGTGGGTCTAGTTAGTGGTTATGTATATGCTATTTATGTTATCATTGTAAGCCTATATAAAGGCACAACATCATCCATTTTCAATCAATCAAACTAAGCATTTTGGTATTCTGTTCATATTAGTTTGCCTTTGTATTTTATCTTATTTTGCATAGTTCCATTGTCTGTTCCCAACAAATTTGGTATCAGAGTAAGGTTTGAGAGAGTGAGTCAAGTGTAAACACGTGAGTTACAATATAAACACAAAGAGAGATCGATGGGCAGGAACGACAATGCGATGAGTGTGGCACAACCACTCATCCCCATCTTTAAAGGAGAAGGCTACAAATTCTGGAGCATTTGTATGAGGACTCTACTCAAATCTTAAGACATATAGGAGTTGGTGGAATAAGGCTATGCAAATCTCAACAACGAAGACAGATTGTGGGAGAACAAGAAGAAGTATTCCAAGTCATTGGTGATCATTCAACAGGCAGTCAATGACAGTGTCTTCTCGCGAATCGTAGCGGCAAAAACGTCAAAGCAGGCATGGTCTATTTTGCAGAAGGAGTTTCAAGGCAATTTGAAAGTCTTCGTGGTGAGATTACAATCACTCAGGCGTGACTTTAAGACCTTGACGATGAAGAATGGAGAATCGGTCGCTGTTTTTTTGTCAAGAGCAATGGCAATAGTCAGTCAAATGYGGTCCTACGACGAGACGATTACCGACCAGACCATTGTTGAAAAGGTACTTATAAGTTTGACTCCAAAATTTGATCATGTAGTAGCTACCATAGAAGAATCAAAGGATTTGTTTGTTTTCACATTTGATGAACTAATCGGGTCTCTTCAAGCTCATGAGTCGAGAATTAATAGATCGCTCGAAAAGACCGAAGAAAAAGCATTTCAGGGGAAAGAGGTAGCCCCCAAATTCAAAGAAGGTGTCATTCAGTGAATCGAGGCCATGGAAGAGGAGGATTTCGTGGTTTCGAAAGAGGCAGACGAATATTCAAAGGATAAAGGCAGTCCTATGAGCAAACAAGCAACAAGAATGAAGTTTGATGTTACCACTACAAAAGATATGGTCACATAAAGGCGGACTGTTGGTACAATGATCAGAGAGCCAATTTCACTGTAGAGAATGAAGTATCAACGAATGCTGGAAGTAGTAAACTTTTTATGGCTCATGTAGAAACTAACCAAAAGCCAAGTGATGTATGGTTTGTAGAGATAGTGGTTGCTCAAATCATATGATAGGCACAAAATTCATCTTCAGAGAACTTGATAAGGCAGAAAAGATGAAGGTACAACTTGGAAACGACAAGGATTTACAAGTTGAAGTCAAAGGTACGGTGGGTATTGAAACTAGCCATGGTACACTCAACCTCCTTCATAATGTTCAATTTGTACCCGATTTATTTATTGAGTGTTGCACAACTAATGACTAGTGGATATTCCATAATATTTTATGATGATGTATGTGCGATCAAAGATAAGTAGACAGGTCAAGAGATGGTCTGGGTTAAGATGACCCAAAGCAAAATGTTCCCATTGGAAGTCTCAAATGTTGGAAGTTTTGTTCTTGTTGCTGAAGGAAAAGATGACTCAAAATTGTGGCACTTGCAATATGGGCATATCAACATCAAGGGTTTGTCATTACTAAATCATAGAGGTATGGTTCTTGGGCTACCAAAAATTGTCTTTATTGATTTATACGAAGGACACATTTATGGAAAACAAACCTAGAAGTCTTTTCCTAGTGGGAAGGCTTAGAGAGCCTCTAAGTGTCTTGAATTGGTTCATGCTGATTTATGTGAGCCTATGCAAACTATATCTCTTGGTGGGACTTGTTACTTCTTGCTTTTTACTGAAGATTATAGTCGCATGAGTTGGGTGTATTTTTTGGAAAGCAAGTTAGAGGCTTTTGAGAAGTTCAGGCACTACAAGGCTAAGGTGGAAAAGAAAAGTGGAAGATTCATCAAATCTCTTCGTAGCGACAGAGGTAGAGAATTATTGTCAAAGGAGTTCAAGTTTTTTTTGTGAATAAAGTGGCATTCATAGGGAGTTGACAACTCCTTACACTCCGGAGCAAAATGGTGTCGCCGAGAGGAAGAATCAGACCATTATGGAGATGGTGAGAAGCATGTTACATGCAAAGAGGCTTTCGAATCAATTTTGGGCAAAGGCGGTAGTGACATCTGTCTATTTATTGAACATATCTCAAAAAAAGGGTGGTCGTGAATCAAACCCCATATTAAGCTTTGTATGGAAGGAAACCATTTGTAAGTCATTTAAGAGTTTTTGGTTGTATTTCTTATGCTTTGGTACATTCTCAAGTCCGTCACAAACTCGATGAAAAGTCTGAAAAGTGCATTTTCATTGGTTATTATACTCAGTCCAAAGCATATAGATTATATAACCCTCTTAATGACAAAATTCTAACAAGAAGGGATGTAGCATTTGATGAGAATGCAAGCTGGGATTAGTAGAATAATGAAGAAAGGTACGTTGCAGCAACAAGTTCCTCTGGTGAATGAATAATCGACAAATGAAGATCCACAACCACTTCATCAAGCTCTGATGGATCCTCTACCAGTTCACTAACTTAGACACCTTCAGAAAGTCCCCCATCCTCGCCTCAAAGTTCCAACTCTACAGGATCATCGGACGAATCACTGTCAAGTAAGTTTAGATCCTTGTTTGACATTTATGAATATTGTCAGTTTTCTTTAATGATTTCAAATCCAATGTGTTATGAAGAAGTGGCAAAAAAGAAAAAATGGCAAAAAGCGATGATGGAAGAATTGACATCTATCAAGAAGAATGCAACTTGGGAGATGGTGGTCTTACCGAAAGGCAAAAGTGCAATTGGCTTGAAGTGAGTGTTCAAGACAAAGTTCGCAGCAGATGGAAGCATCCGCAGCACAAAGCACGGCTTGTGGCAAAAGATGTGCGCATAAACACCGCATTGATTTTGATGAAACTTTTTCTCCGGTTGCTCGTTTTGAAACTGTGAGAATAGTTCTAGTATTAGCGGCACAACTGCAATCGCCGATTTATCAGATTAATGTGAAGTCGGCATTCCTCAATGGAGATTTATAAGAAGAGGTCTACATAGCACAATCAGAAGGTTTCATAAAAGAAGGCAAGGAAGAGAAGGTGTACAAGTTGAAGAAGGCATTGTACAAGTTGAAGCAAGCTCCTGAGGCATGGTGTAGCAAGATTGATGGCTATTTTTAGCAAAACGGATTTATAAGAAGTGCAAACGAACCCACCTTGTATGTGAAAAAGGTAGGTAAAAATGGTTTCATCATTGTTTGTCTTTACGTTGATGATATCATTTATACTAGTTCCTCTGAATCCTTTATCGCTGCATTTAAGTCACATATGAAGAATGAGTTCGAGATGTCAGATATGGGTTTATTGCATTTCTTTCTTGGTCTTGAAGTTCATCAAGTTGAAGGAGAAATTTTCATCTGGCAAAGAAAGTATGCTAAGGATATTCTCAACAAGTTCGACATGCTTAACTGTAAGCCTACAACTACACCGATGAATATGAATGATAAATTGCCGCAGGAAAATGGAGCTAAGATGACAGATGCTACAAAATTCAGGAGTCTCGTTGGAGGCTTAATTTATCATAACCACACTCGACTCGATATTGCATTTTCTGTTGGTGTTATTTATAGGTTTATAGAACACCCATCAAAGAATCACTTTGGAGCAGCAAAGCGGGTTTCTCGATACATTGCTGGAACAATGGAGTTTGGAATTTGGTACTCTAGATTATCCAATTTCAAACCATGCGGATTCACGGACAGCGATTGAGCGAGTTGTTGGATGATAGATGGAGCATATCAGCAAATGTGTTTACTCTAGGATCGGGAGTAATCACCTGGATTTCGAAGGAACAAGCCACGACGACATTGTCGTCTTCAGAAGGAAAATCCCTGGAATGTTTTAAAGACTTTTTAATGTTGTTTTAATGTTAGAATCCTTCTAAATCAGATTTTGGCCTTTATTCTTATGATGCAGTGAGTTAGTTTTTGTACTAGATTTAGGCATGCATTTTTCGAATTAGAGAATTTGGAAGGCCCAATACTTATATATCCATTAGAGAGTTTGAAATACTTGTAGAATGATTTATGAGCATTTTCTTTTTTATGGAAACTTAGAGAATTAATTGTAAAATGCTTGTAAACTCTTGGCAATTTTCTCTAGCATTTTAATGGAACCTGCAACGGTAGCATAGAGAACTGGATGTAGCCAACATTGGGAAAAGTTATCGTGTTCTTATTGCTTAGCTAAATCAATATTTATTAGCTAATCCCATATCAGGACGTAGCCCAACGTTTATTTTCCTTCTATCTAGTTTTTGTTTTTTGTGTTCTTGCTGCTTAGAAGTTTCAGATTGGTTTATCTATTCTTTAAAGTTATAGGTTCCAATTTTATTTGAGTTGAACCAGAACTTGACATGGGATTGCCAAACAAATATTGTCTCGTTTTGTGATTGAGATAATTTTAGGTGGCTGGCATTATTTCCCCAACACTCCTCCATTTTTCAAGATCCCGTAAGAGGGAGATAGTTGGGTTATTTTTAAAATCACAAGGGAAATTCAATATTAATGTGAAAGATAACAATGAAAATTTAAACAATCAGAATTGAAACAAAAACAAATAGGAACAGTCCTTTAATGCAAAACTATACTTTTCGTCATCTTTTAGTTTTTAAGGATTCTCTTCACAATATATATCCTTTAATATATGCTAGAACAATGCCCCTTTTCTATAAGTCCGCACCCATTTCTCAGATTCTTGAGACTCAATCAAAGTTCCACATCCATTAAAATTGAAGAACATAGGTTTATTATGTGGGAATATTATTCCATATCCCATCCTTAAGATATTATGCATATCACTTTTTGATTGACCTCTTATTCTTTTTCATCATCTATTTTATCCACCAACTACAGAACATGTTCCTACAAAATCTTTGTTTTCTTAAACTTGCATCAACTTTTTAACGTAATCGAAACATGGGAAGACCACAAAAGTTGGTTCTTCTAACAAAAAACATTGCTTAAAAAATGATATGCAGACACATGCACAGAGACATACAGAATATAATAAAGTTGAATACGTCAAAAATTGATTAATTCTGTCTCTTATGTGCGAAGTTTTCTTGTCACCAAATATATGCTTTTGGTCAAATTAACGCAATGGCTTTGAATGTGGCTCTCTGGATGAGTTCTCAGAGTGTTAACTTTGTTTTTATTTTGGTAAAATCATACAATGTGTAGTACAAATTTGGGAAGAAATTCAGATTTTACACAGAATTGGGTAATATGTATCAAATTTTATCCTAAATTTCAAATTTATCAAATTAGTGCTTTAAACTTGATAATTGTTTGCAATTCTTACCTTTAACCTAGCAAATGTTGCAATTTTTACTTTCTAATAAGAGGAATCATAAAAAAAAAATTGTATTCTCACATGCATGTACATTCAATGAATTATATTACTTTCTAATAAGAGGAATCATAAAAAAAATATTGTATTCTCACATGCATGTACATCCAATGAATTATATTGTGAAATTAATAGGATTTTGGTGACAAATCACATTAGAGTTAATTTTTTATGGTTGAAATTTGTGGATTTTTGGCAAAGTTATTCTATAGTCGATTTTGTGCCCATAACTATCGAACTTAGTTTCATCCAAAGCTTGATTTCATTAAAATCAGTGAGTTTTTTGGGATACATTGTTTATTATTAAATCTAGTGGATGAATTTGTAGAAATTAGATAGAAGGTAGAAAATTACAACACTTATATAAGTGTAGGGTTTAATTGGACGAAATTGAAAGTTTAGGGATGAAAATTCATACAACATGATAGGGGGACAAAAGTTGAATTTTTACGTATAAGAATTAATTACATGTTGATGTAAATTAATATGTAATGTAATTAGTCGGCATGAACATAGCTCAACTTTTTTAAAGCATACATCTCTACTCTCGTTGAGCTCGATATTAAAAGAAAAAGAAGGTAATCTAATTAAAGAAAGGCCTGAATACAAGACAAAATAGTTCTTTTGTCTTTCAGATCTGAGTTAGGTTGGTGGCATGTTTCGGGTATTTCTTTTTAACCATTTAGAAACTTTTATAGTTACGTTTGAAACTTTTTGTCGTGCATTTGCATGTTTAAGTTAAAGATTTATGAGACTGGAGAAGATATCATTAATTATTTTATGTATAAATTATTTATTTTTCTTTTCCTGCAAAGAACCAGTCTGCATCCAGTCTTTTGTTTGTCCACTTAATCAGCAAAAAGAAAATTCTATAAAATCTCTTGAAAAGAATAAAATCCTTGGGTTGTGGTTTTTATGATGATAGATCCTGCTCGCATATTGTTTGGGGAAGGGAATACCCTGGACACGTGGAGGACCCCTATTGGTGCTCCAAGATGGCTCATGAGTCATGCCCAGCTCGGATGGCCGAGATGGCCGCCACCAACGCCGACAAATGCTAAGTATGAGGGCCGAGGTGAACTTGGCCCAGGTCCGACCTACCGGGGAGCTTGGTAGGGGCCGATGTGAGCAACTGTCTACGGCGTGATTATCGGACGTAACCGTCGGTCCCGAGATTATCGGGTGTAACCGACGGTCCCGAGATTACCGAACGTAACCGTCGCGAGATTAGCGGGAATACCACCCATAAGTAGAGGACTTCACTCAACGATCAGGTACGATGATTTCTGACCTCGAACTAAACTGGGAATCCGACCTATACTGACTTGATCGTCGGAGTGCTCACCTTTTTGTGCAGGTCTGCCCAAGCGTTCAGGTCAGTCCGGAGGCCGGGTTCGAGCTGCAATCTGGAACACACTGTTGTGCATATCCTTGCATAAACACATATTTTCTTACACGGAAACTAGAAGGGGGCCATGTGTCATTGTGAATTATACCTTTGAAGCCCATGAGATAATAAATTAAAAGAACCGGTAAGTTTCTTACTTAAATCTAAAGTTTCTGGGTTTTGTTTCCCTAGAAAAATAAGGGATTTTTTGGTATGGTTAGCAAAGGTGCGGTAATTTTTAGGACTGAAATATAAATAAATCACTTATTTGTCGTTGGAATAACATTTAGGTGTTTATTGGTAAGTACGTATTGCTTGCTTACCTGTAAGTAGGTTTCATCATTAAAAATTGACAACTAAAAGATAGATGAATGAATAAATGAACGAGAGAAGTACAATCAATATCCATAAATTTTTTAACGGAGGTAATACCTACCAATAAGTATCTCAATATTATTCTTTCCGAGAACAAAAGAATATAAATAGTTAGATTGCACCTCATATGGAAATTGAGAAGTTCTACGTGCACTTTTCTACACCATTTGTAATATTTTTCTTAATTCCATATTTTAGTTTTGAAATTTGAAACATTTGTGACTTTTCTAATGACCAAATTTTAGTAACAAAATTTAATTATTAAATTAAAATTTGTTACCGTCATTTATCTACACAACTTATTGTTCATATATATTATAATTATATATAGCTATCTTCCTCTTGTTTTTATTCTCCATTAACTATAAGTTTAGCTTCAAGTAGTGTATCAACGCAGTTGTTATTAGCTTAGGTTTCACATATTGTAGGAGGTAGATGTTTGCTGAATCTCAAATACTAACGAGAAGTAAAATTTGCTTTGACACAATGCCTACACTTTCCAAATTTCTTATACTTTTTTTTTCCTTGGATGTTGTGTAGCGTGTGCTTGTTGCATGGGTTAAACAACACTATGATCAGTATGGAGCTCACTCGAACACAATATAACAGAAAGAGATAAGTTGCTGCAAGAGCTTCTCATGCAAAAACTGCAGAATGTATTCAATAAATTTTCTTGAATATAATTGGTATTGTTGCATTACAAAAATATATCTGCTATATTTAAAGGAGCATTTTAGACACGATAGAGGAGAAAATTAGAACAAAGTTGCTACAAAAATAACTATACAGAGAGAAATATTGCAAATTAAATGGGTAGCATTTGGGAAGATTCTCCACTGGTATGAGAGATAGGTTGAAACAACCATATTTGGTTAAGATTATCTGAGAAATTGTATCTTACCATATATATCAGGAGTGATCTTCTGCATGAATCAAGGAAATGATTTTGTCAAGACAAAATCAAGTTGCTAATTATCTGCTGCTTGGTTGATTACCAAGTTATCAAAGTTGGGGTATTCTTTTGTCCTTCCGGAAATTCATCGTTTTCATATAAAAATTTTATCCTCAAAGTTGCTGCTGTGAAGCCTACTGTCTCGGCAGTGTCTTATGCTATTTTTTGTGGGATTTTTCCTCTCTTATAGTCTTGCAAAATAAGTGACTTCCCAGGAGTTGGAGTAATTTTTGTGGTGTATTATTGATGAGGGGAAGCAAGATTCATCAAAGATAGATATAAAATCTATTCGTGGTAGTGTCTAGATATCTATATCCTTTATGGATTGCACTGTATCCTATAAATACGCATCGATAAGTTCTTTTAGATAATTTATTTTTACTATAGTTCCTTAGATAGGGGAAACATTCTACATCCAAATATCTTAGGTAGGGGACACAAGAGTTGTTGTCTATTGCATTCTATTGTAGAAGAGTTTTGAGTTCAAGTGAAGTAAATTCTCCTACACCGTCACTTTGAAAAATCTTTATTTTCCTATCCACTCGATTTTTAATCATTAGTTTGAATTTCTTAAAATGAAATATGAACTCAGATTTTCTTTTCAGTGGATAAATCCATGTGAATGTAGAATAATCATCCACAAAGCTAGTAAATTATTTGTAATTTTGAAAGGAAGCTATAGCGGCAGGGTCCCATAGGTCACAATGCACTTTACTAGATGGATCTTTGCATAATTCATATTTGATTAAAAACTCAACTTATAGCACTTAATTATCCGACATGCAATACAAACAGTTTCTACTTTATTTAGTCCAACTAGAAATATAAATAAGTTGAGATACAATGATTTTAAGTATTTTTCATTTAAACGTCCCATTTTTTATGCCAAATAGAATATGAAGAGTTATTCTCAACTACATCAGCCATATAAGCTTCAAATTTCCTTGGATTTTGTTCTCAAGTGCATACAAACCTGCGATCCTCGTGCCTCTAGCAAGTATTTGTCCCTATTGATTCTTCACCATAAAAGCATCAGCAAAGAAGTGATACAGCAATTGTTACCTTGTGTTAGTTTGCTTATTGATAGTAGATTTCTTTTTAATTTCACGCACTACCAAGACATTTGGAAGAGATGGTTCAAAATTTCAAACTGATTGAGAAATTTGAGGAATTTCAAACTGATTTCCATTACCTACATATATTTTATCTAGTCTTTTATAAGGTTGTAGATGAGAGATCTTACCTAGATCATTTACTATATGTGAAGTGGCTGTGGAATTAGCATATATCAATGGATCAACGCATTCATTGAAATTTATACAGCAAGGGCCTTAGGTATTTCTTTCTATTGATACGAGTGATAAAAGCGGTTCCAACAATACAATGCTGTATGATTCCTTTTGCCACAAATTTGACATATTAGTTTTTAAATTCTGTGAACAATAGAGTTACGCATACCTTGATCTTGGTTGATTTTAGTGTTCAAATCAGTAGCCTAGTAGAAGAGATGGTGTTCAATGGAGTAGGAATGTCTATGAAATTGGGTAATGTTGTTGATCTACCTTGAGGAAAACCCCTTCCTCGAGAAGGAAAAACACCTTAATTTACCTCTAAATCTACTTCTTTGAGAGTAGAATGTTTGTTCATGATTTGGTTGTGTGAGTCTTTCTTCTTCTAGTGCAGATTTTAAACATAACTTCGTGTACCTTGAGAGCTAAAAACAAGTTCATTAATACGCGACGACCCAAGCATATCAGACTACTCGAGCGACAAGCCACTTGAATCCAATCATATAGATGGTTTCAACCCGAAAGGCTTTTGAGTTAGACGGATTATCTTTGCAGTCGATTACTTTTAGCAGACATAATTCACTATACTCAAAGCCGGAAACACGCCACGAGGTGACCAACCCAACCAAACATGCTCCGAGGGTAAAAATATGGATTCCTAAGTCCAATCACACAAAGGAAAACGATATTGGGGGAGGGGGAGAGGGTTTGCACACGACAAGGGGTGAGAAAACTCTCAATTTTCTATTCAATATCAATCAAAGGTGTCTAAAACAAAGGGGAGTACAGGCCTATTTATAGGCTAAGGCTCATGGTCTTTTAAGGAAACTAACAAAATTAAAAAGAAATTAAAAATGATAAATTCCTAAAATGTAATAAACTTGCCTAAAAGTGAAATTAAATTTGATAAATCTAAAAGAAATAAAGCAAAATAAAATCTCTCAAAATATCTCAAACAAAAAAGGAAAGTATTTCATAATTTTCTTGGAGTGGGCGGCAAGGTAAGCTAGGGGCACCCATGGGGTGGCTGGGGCGCGCATGCAGGATTGGTGTTGGGCGGGGGCACGCGCATGGGCGACGGGTGTGGCATGCAGGCATGGCAGTCGGGGCATGCGCATGGGCGCTGATACCCAATTAGTGACGTATCAGCCCCCGACCATTTATACCCGAGGCCCTGACACTCACTCATTCACTTCCAAATTTGCAAAACTCCACATATCGTTTCTAGCCTCCAACCAAGATTTCAGTACTAACCCCTTAATACCACCAACCACCACAACACCCCTCAAAAACACCACCACTAGTATGATTTCAATGCATCTCACAACTCCCCAATACATTTCAGCGTGCTTCCACAACATAAACATTATTCTAATAGCAAAACAATAAACCAAACATGCTTTCACAACATACCAAATCTTAACAACAGCGCCACAGTGAGTTTAGTCATAACGGACCATAGTCAACAAATTTCAAACGATTGGAGCCCATCACAATTCATCCGAACACTTAATAACCAACGTCCATAATAAACACTACTAGATATAATAAAAACTCATGAGACACGCCAAACACTTCATACGTATTCAGACAACGTACATTTCCAAAATAAATTCACTTTAACGAACATTCACTACAATCACACGTCATTCTACAATAGATCTCAGCAGTTCAACAATTCAGAATTCACACTATTAACACCGACGGACATTCAACACTAACT
>NW_019104714.1:7502-30049 GCF_001995035.1 Momordica charantia
GTGTGGGGATGGAGAATAAAGAGAGGTAATAGATTGGTAGGTTGGATAAGGTAGCTTGTAGAAGAGTAAGACGACCACCTTTAGAAATAAAGGAGCTTTCCCAAGAGTTGAGCTTTTTCTTCATTTTTTCAAGGATGGGGTCCCAAAAAGAAGCTGATTTAGACTTACCATTTAGGGGGAGATCTAGGTAAGAATTTGGCCAAGTTCCTTTTTTGCAGGCAAAACGGTTGGACAAGAGATCCAATTCTGTTTCTATCAAGTTGATACCCAGCAATTCCGTCTTTTGTAGATTAGAATTCAGTCCTGATGCTTCTTCAAAGGTTTGGATGGTACAAAAGAGATTTTTAAGATGGTCACTGTTCGGTGATGAGAAAAGGATAGTGTCGTCTGCAAATTGTAGGTGATGAATTTCCAGCTGAGATTGCCCCACCAGGAAACCTTTAGTGAGATTCGATGTCGCTGCATGGGAGAGGAGTCTACTGAAACAATCAACAACAAGGATGAATAGGAAAGGGGAGAGGGGATCACCTTGTCTAAGGCCCTGGGAGGCCTTAATTTTACCTCTAGGCTTTCCATTAATGATGATAGAGAAGTTGGTGGAAGAAATGCAGCCTCTAATCCACTTTCGCCATCGGGATCCGAAGCCTTTTGCTGCAAGGATACCATCCAAAAAGTCCCAATCAACCTTATCAAAGGCCTTTTCAATGTCTAACTTTATCACCACTCCTTTTTCCTTTTTCCGCAAGTATTCGTCGATGAGCTCGTTTGCTATTAGTGAGGCATCAAGGATTTGTCTGCCCGCCACAAAAGCTGATTGTTGAGGAGAAATGGTAGATGGCAGAACCTTCTTAAGTCTCTCAGAAAGGACTCTAGCTATGATCTTATACATACAAGAGATCAAGCTTATAGGACGGAAGTCACTAACCGATCGTGCATCAACTTTCTTTGGAATTAAACAGATGTAGGTCTCGTTGAGGCTAACATTTACCATGCCCTTTCGAAAAAAATCTTGGAACACTCTAAGGATATCTTCTTTCAAAATGTTCCAATATTTTTTATAGAATTCTGCTGTAAATCCATTCGGACCCGGTGTTTTGTTGTGACCAAGATCCTTCACAGCAGCCCATATTTCAGACTCTGTGAAGGGGAATTCAAGACAGTCTCTTTGCTGAGGGGAGATGTGATCCCAATTAAGGGGGTGGGGGAGAAATCTATCATCGGCCTTTTTTGTATAGAGTTCTTCATAGAAAGACAGAAACTCACGCTCTATGTCCCCATCCTCTGTCAGACTCCTACCATCTCGGGAAAACACCTCCAAAATAGTACTTCGTCTTCTTCTAGCAGCTACCAATCGATGAAAGAAGCCCGAGTTTACATCCCCTTCATTCAACCATTTCATCTTGCATCTCTGCCTCCWRTGAGTTTCTTCTAAGACTGCYAAAGAAAGGAGTTGTGCTTTCAATGCTGTCCGATGAACTATATGTTCYGGTCGGATAGATCCCCTCTCMTCTACTTCRTCCAAGGAAGCTAATTCARTAAGGCACTGGTCACRTTGACGATGAATGCAACCGAAGGTCTCTTTCTTCCACAAACGAATCGTAGCTTTAAGACTCTTAAGTTTCTGAATGAAACCATGTCCGGGCCAACCSGTCACTGGGTTTGATTTCCACCATTGTTCAAWCATAGGAGAGAATGGGGGGTGTTGCATCCAYATGTTGTCAAACCGGAAGGGTGAGGGTCCCCATTGATTGATACCCAAWGAGACTTGAATGGGATAGTGRTCAGATAGTTCCCTGTCCAGAYGTTTGACCAAGGCATTAGGAAAATGATTGAGGAAAGCATCARAACATAAAAACCTSTCAATAAGAGAGAGATAAGGGGACTCCCTCAGGTTGGACCAAGTGTAGAGGCCATTGATAAGAGGGAGATCTCTGAGATTGGCATCTGCAATGAATTCATTGAAGAGGCGCATGCTGCGGGTGGGTCTCCGGTTG
Organism: Momordica charantia; assembly: GCF_001995035.1. The sequence continues at coordinate 9,497 of NW_019104714.1, forward strand.
GTAGATTTCTCGTGCGACCATCTAGTGACATTGAAATCTCCCCCAAGGAGCCAGTGGTCCGAGCATAAGGTGGATAGGCCTTGGAGTTCCTCCCAAAAAAGGTGTCTGTCGGCAGCCCTCGATGGCCCATATATCCCAGATAACCAGAAGAAGAAACCGTCGGAGAGCGTAAATCTGAGGGTGAGGGAGTAAGAGCCAATGGAAATATCAGAAACCGAGAATGAGGGATCGTTCCAWAGAATGATAATACCTCCAGATGAGCCCGTGGATCCTTTGTATGCCCAGGCAATGTTCCTGGAACTCCAAAGCGATTTTATGAGGAGCCTGTCGACTGTCTGTATTTTGGTTTCCTGGAGGATWGCTATGGATGGATTGTGATGTTGAATGAAGCTTTTGATTTGGGCTCGTTTGTCCTTTGAGCCAATACCCCTGAYGTTCCAAGATAACACATTCATATAGTGGTAGATGGCCCACCAATGTGGATGGAGGAAGAAGATGGTCCATCATAATTAATGGATGAGTAAAGGCCTGTAAGCTCTCTGACGTATTTGTTCTGTTTCTTCAGCTCTTTGTTTAGCTTGGGCGTCTTGGAGGGTAGGGGAAGAATACCCAACCCCATCGTTCTCGGCCACGGGACCACTGGTTGGAGATAAATCGAGGGATGGATAGAGGGATCAAAGAAACATGGAGGAGAGGGAGAACGGTCCTCTTGTTCTTCCGAAAATAATTGTAATGCGAGGTGCTCAAAATTAGCGGAGGGGCTATTAGGTGGCGAGTGTCTGGTAATGGGTGAGAGGGGAGGAGAGGATTGTAGCAAGGAGGCATGTGAGGTTGGGTAAGGACTGGAGAGATGGTTTTCTGATTCGGGTTCTAAGGGGAGAGGATTGGTGTTGTACTTTGTGCCAGAGATGAGGAAGGCCTTTTTTGTCTTTATCTCAACGGCTATTTTAGGTTTGTGGATAACTTGTTTGGGTTCGGGTAGGAGGGAACAGGGGTTTGTTTGGTTGGGGGGATGTAGATGAGAGATGAGGAAACAAAAGCCCTTCTGTATGCAAAGGAACAGTGTCAGAGGATGGTAAGGCAGGTTTGGGGGTGAAATGAGTAATCACGTGATCATCAACAATAGGATCCTTCCCTTTTGAGCTATGGGCATTTTTCCCCATATCCGAGGAGTCAGGGGCTGTGGGTTTTGTAGATGGATCATTTAATGCGTCAGAAAAAAGGTCAACAGTGGTACCGTGTAGGTCTGGAGGTCTCTGTTGTAGGTCTGTATCACTGCCGCTGCAAATGTCAGAAGGTAAGGCTCGAGGGTACGGTCCTAGGAGGCCGTCCCCAGTCATTTTCCTGTGCGTGGGATGAACTTCCGGTGGTCGTTCTCCATGGATTCTGGCCAGATAGCCGATGAAAGAATCGTTGGAGAAAAAAGGATCAATGTGTACTTCGTTAACTTCTTGATCATCTGCGGGTAAAATAATCTTGGCTGGGATAAAACCCACGAAATTCTTCTCCACCCTAATTGTTGCCTCCAAGAGATCCATTCGGGATAGGGTCTTCTTTGCTATTTCTATGAACCCTCCACAGCAGTTTCCAATGTATTTTAAGGTATCATCATTCCATCGGTCTAAAGGCAAAGATCTGATTTTTATCCATCCCCCATATGAAGGGACCACTGGGTCTTTGTAGGAGGTCTTGTTATCCCACGGAACAAATCTGAGATCATAGCTACCCACCTTATACCAACCCTTCATATTGGTAAGGGATTCTGCTTGTTCAATACCTTCACATCTTAGAAGAGCTCTATCGGCTGCAAAAGGATTAAGGGAGCAGAAATAACTAATGTGTTCTTGTAAAGCCCTCATGATTTTGAACCAGTCATCGTGAAACTGTCGTCTGTAGTCAATAATGGAAGATTCTAGATTCGGATTAGCGTGTGGGTAACGAGAGGATGAAGCAACTTTCAAATCCTTTGACTTTATGGGACCTACATGAGCTTTTTTCACGTCTTTAATGGTGGCTGTGTTAGTTTTGACAACATCACAGTACGTGGAAGAAGACTTTTGCTGATGACAAGCAGCAGGTAGGGTTGTAGCTGGAGCAATCAATTTCTCTGACTGTGTGTTAGGTGTGAAGTCTTTAAGGAGGTTGTAAAAGGTGTTCCAGCCCCTTCTTTCTTCTCCAACCGGAACCAGGATTTTGTTAATGCTCCCATTGTTATCTAGTCTAGCTATTTCCGCAATTGTGCCTTTTCGATTAGATGACTTTTCTACCCACAAAGCTTGATCATCGATCCTTGTCTCTCTAAAGAAGCGCTGGTTGATTGGGGCAGATAAGAGGGAGGAGAAACAGTTGGCGAGCCATGAAACAGAGGACCAAGAGGACCAGTGAATAGAGATGAAGAAGGCCTTGTCTTTCGAGGTTTCTGAGATTTTGATACGAGAACCCCGATATCTATGGTCCAACTCTACCGAGAAATGCTTTCTTTCTATCGTGGCAGACCTATGAGAGGGCGCTGGTTTGCCGAACATGGCTACCTGTGAAAAAGCTTAGGGATGGCATGGGGTCGGTGGTGGGGGGAAGATGGGAGTGATTGTGGAAAGGGTGACGGTGAGGAGAGAGGAGGGGGAATCCATTTTTTTAGAACTTTGTTTGATCGTTTCCTTTGTGATTCTTTTTGGAGGTAGCCTAACATGTACGTATAACTATTATTCCTCGACACATTTACCCATGCAAATACGTCTATCTAACTAACTTTCATGGGATGTATTTCCCCTTTTGCCACTCCTACTTTAGGCACTAACCATTGAATGTGGCCTATCACATACGTTTCTTAATTTTCTATTGATTTGGTGATCTTCCGTATGATTTGGTTATATACACAAGAACGGTAGCTATTGAACACTTTCTAGAAGTTCCCAATCTATATCTATTTTAAAGCACTAGTTCTTTGTTTTATTATTATTATTCTTTTTTACCTTCTTTCTGTACTATATATAGAGAGTGATACCTCAGCAATGGAGCTCTTCGTTTTATTGCCGAGTTCAAATTTTAAGGTGCTGTAATGGAATCTTGTTTCTTTCCTTCAACAGTCTGGCACTTGCAACCTGAGGGAGGCTGTGATCATTGGGAGCATTATTCAAAAGGTTACTATTCCTGTGCTTCATTCAAGGCAAGTTGGTCATTTTTGTATGTCTTAATGATTTAGAGTTTATTTCTTGAGATCAGGTACACGCACAAAAACATTGAAATAATCTTTTTTGTTTGAGTTGTTGGATTGAAGATTTTGGATCTGTCTGTCCATTGCAGTGTTGCATTATTTAAGCTTGCAGAGATGGAGTATTGTGGCACAACAAGGTAGAATTATGAACTTCCCAGTGATACTGTACATAACTGCATGTGTTTATTTTATTTTCATTAGGAGGTGAAAGTTGAGTGTTATTTATCGAGTATTGTGGAAACAAGTTAATGCAACTCTGAACTTATGTAAGCAGTACACTGTTCACTTTTGTGTTATATTCTTGCACGGTAAATTCGTATAATGTCACACTCACATGTTATAGCTGTAAATTATTTCAAAATTTTTATCTTTTCTTCTCTATTGCAGCCATCATTTTTTTTAAATGTAATAAAAATAAAATTCCTTCATGTTTTTAGTGGTCACTTTTTGTTGGCAGGGCCTTTTTTTAGGCCTTTTCTTCTAAGCCTATGCGCTAGAGACGAGGCAAGCTGTACATCTTAAACAAAAGCTGTACATTGGTTGGAACAAATTCCATTTTGGTTTAGATCTCCACCTCCGCTTTGTACTAGTTTGTACTATTCAACCGACAATGAAGACTAGATTATATTTTTCTTAATTGTTTGTGTCTGACAATGTTGTCTACAAACATGCACAGAGGATTTTGTCATCAGATTTGATTGCGAAGTCTGTATCTGTGTCCAGGTTTTCTTTCTTTTTTTGGTTGGGGGAGTAATCTCTTTGCCTATAGAAGGGAGAAGTATTGTATCTTTGCCATGTCTATTTTTACATTTTGGATTATCGGTGTAATGAAAATTTCTATAATTTTGTGGCTTAGTTTTTATTTGTTAGCTATGTTTGTGACTTGGTTTCTGTATGTGAACTTGCTCTGCACATGGGAGGTATGAAGGTAATACACTAATAGATGTTCTAGAAGGGTGTGTTTAGTTTTTTGATGATATAGTTTAGGCGATTACTTGGTGTTTATCGTACCGCTTTTTCCATTTCTAAAGCTTTAATTTTCTTCTCTGATTGGAAAGATTTTTTTGTTACTTCCTTGGATTGAAGTTTTTTCTCCTCTTTTGTAATTGCATTGCATTCATCAAGTATTCTCTCATTCAATGTGGTGTGTATAAAATTTCTTTGTGCAATGCCTGACTGGTGGCTTCATTTCATCATGGCAGTTATTTCATTAAACTTATATTGGAGAAGAAATATGCATTACCATATCGTGTAGTTGATGCCCTTGTTGCACATTTTATGAGGTTTCTTGAAGAGACACGAGTAATGCCCGTAATATGGCACCAGTCACTACTTGCATTTATGCAGAGGTTAGCAAAATCTTTTCTCATGTTCTTGGCCTATTCCATGCGTTAGGTTGCATTTTGGTACACATTAATTATATCTGTATTAAATCTTCATAATAATGTTTTTCATGAAAATAAATCCTCCATGTATCTAACAGTTTTCTGTTATATTGTTTTCTTACTTGGATATTTTATTTATACGTCTTATTCCTCATTTAGTGCCATGATCATTATAGATCTGAAGACAAATAACCATGATTTTATTGCATATAAGAGAAGATTAAGCTAGCCAGACATTTGAACACTCTCCCATTTTCTAACTTCACTGAAAAGATGACTTTATTTCTTCCAAAGAACAAACTAGATATGGACATGCGTAACTACCCAAGGGGTAAACATAAGACGAACATAACTACCTTACCCATAACTACCCAAAAGGATCCAAAAGAATAAACATACAGGGTGCGAGTTTGCTACTAGTTACAAATGTACCGCACATAAATAGGGTGCAAGTTGAAACTGAGAAAACTGTAAAAACCAAGCCAATCGAGCTGAATTGAATTTGGTTGGTTGCTTTTATCTTTAATCGTTCGGGCAGGTTTTGCCCCTAAAAACTGATCAAAATCGGTTTGTTTTGATTTGGACTTCCTAGAACTGAATCCTAAACTGAACTGACCAATGCTGCGTTCTATAAAACTGGACCACCCGAGCACCCGCACCATCCGAAATAGAATCACTGCCCAGCCCCCTTCTTTCCTGTGCACTGTCTTCGTCATGCATCCTGACAACCCTGGCCCCAGGAAAAAAACCACCAAACATCTCAACCGCACCCCTTAAATTTCTTCCTTCCCTCAGTGTGCAGCTCCCTAAAGAAAAGAAGACGGGAGTTATGCACTAATGGTGCATGAAACAATTGAAAAATAAAGCTAGATGAGGAAAGTTTAGGCAATTTTAAGGAAGACTAAAATGCTAACAGGCTGAGAATCTCCAAGAGGAAATTTTTGTTACATGGATAGCAAAATAACAGCAAGAGAAAAGTTCTATTCTGAAGGACAGATAGCAGAACAAGCTTTTTCCAAGGCATGGTGTTGTGCAAGGGCCTTCATCTGCTGGGAGAAATTGTAGGGCCAAATTGCACAGCAAAAACTTTGCTGCAAGCTGGCAGTGCTTCTCTGTCACATTTGACCATTTGAAGCACTCTGATGGTCTGATTTCCTATGTGCCTGAGCTGTCTCCCTCTCCTATCGTCTGGACTTTGCCTTTTGCCTTTGTCATTGCCTTCACTGTTTACCTTTCCATACTGTAGTCCTCTCTCTTTCTCCCATGCTGATTATCTCTTCCACTCTTCCCTTTGCAATTTGGCTGATTCTCTCTCCCTCTCTACCCTTCGCCCAATCACATTAACCCCTTAAGACTACAATAGCGAACTGACCGAAACATTAGTGGTGGTTTGCTGAGCTAGAGTTTTGGCACCTTATTGGTTCAGCTTGGTTCTTCTTTTAATATTAAATTTTTGGTTGGCTTGGTTTTGGTTTGATTGAAAAGTCGAGCTGAATCGAACCATTTACATCCCTGCACTACATGTAACTACCTAACACATAAATAACCATCTCCATGCAAATGTCCCTTTTTTTAGGCTTGTTTTTGTATGGCCCTTGTATACTCTTTCATTTTTTTTCTTAATGAAAGCATGGTTTCGTATTAAAAGAAAAAGACCGCCATGCTAATGTCTAATATGTCTTAATATCCCCAATTCCTACTAGTATTACTAGCAGACTGATCAATTGATTTAGTATTCTAGCATTTATGATCACCGATTATCAATGGCCCACTTCTTTTATTTAGTGACTTTGGGTGAGAGATGTTGAGGAGTGAAATTCTTATTCATTTTGAGTTGGTATAGTGGTAATAAGCTCAAATCCATTAAATTTTTGTGGCTATTTTGTTTATCGGAGCACATAGGTTATAATTTATTAAATTCATAGATAAAACGCAAGTGAAAAATAGAGAACATGAGGTGAAGTTGTTTGAAAAGAGAGGAAAAGTGAAGTATGAAAAAACATTGAAAAGAGGGGTGGAAAGAAAGATGAAAGAAAATGAAAAGAAAAAGACAAAAGAAACGAAAAAAATAGAAACGACAGATAATACTAAGAGCTATGTAGCCATTTTCTCGAATAGGATTTCACAGTAGAGGAAGTGTACAAGGTAGTCTCAAATCCGGGAACTAACAAGTCCCTAGGCTAGACAGAATTTCAAAAAGAATCTTGGACATCAGCAAAGCTAGCATCATGGCGATGTTCTAGGATTTTTTAGAAATGATATCATAAACGTGAGCCTCAATGAGACATAAATTTGCATATGCTCCAAGATTTTTTCCTTAAAAATGGTATTATAAATGTTAGCCTCAAGGAGACATAAATTTGCCTCCTCCCCAAAAAGAGAGATGCCAAAACGATTCATGACTTCTGCCCGATCAGCCTCATCCCATGTGCCTACACAAAATCCTAGAGTGCTCTATGAGAGGCTCAAAACGTCCTCCTGCACACCATCATTGGATTCCAATCAACTTTTGTTTAAGGGAAATAAATCCTCGATGCATCGCTTATTGCAAATGAGATCCTCAATGACTGAAAAGAAAGGAAAATCGAAGGAACAGTGGTAAAGCTAGACTTGGGGAAAGACTTGGTGGATTGAGACTTTTTAATCCCGTACTTCGCTACAAACAATGAAGCACAGACACTCCATTTTAGGTGGAGTGTCCATGTCGGCATGGATACACTCGGACACGCTTTGGACACGTGTTCGACATGCCAATTTAAGTGTCTGATTTTCTTTTTCTATTTTTCTAATTTCGGACACGTTGGGGCAAGGATTAGACACTGCTGTTGAATTAAAACCTAGGAAAAAGCCTCTTCCCCCTGCCCCTAAGCTGTATTGCTGCCCTTTTGTTGATAAAAAGTTTCTTATCCAAAAAAAAACCCTAGGAAAAAGCCCTGCCCATCCGAGAGTGAGTTGCTGCTGGACGGAGTCGTTGCTGCCACTGCCCACCTTCACTGCAGCCACCACCACCAGTTTTGCCATTGATGACGACGCTCACTTGCTTCCGAGACGAAGGAGAAGAAGTAGAAGAAAATGAAGAGAAGTGAAAAATAGAAAGAAAATAGAAAGGAGTAGAAGAAGCGTCGAAACACTAAGGAGAAAATAAAAAAAGGAGAATGAGAAGAAGAAGAAGAGACAGAAGATGGAGAAATATCAGAAGCATTAATGACTGCATGCAGTACAGTACCTTCCCTTCATGATTGATTGAAACCTTCCTCTTCCAAATCCTCCATGATTGATTGATGGCAACTTTTCTAAATAAGTATATAGGTATTTTTAACTCTTTGGTAGTATTTTTTTGCTGGACTAACAAATAAAGGCTTGTTTTAATTTTTTATGATTTAAAAGTCGAGTATGTATTTATTTTTATCTATAATAATTATAGATAATATTTATTTAATATTTTATTGAGTAGATTTTGTACTATTAATTAATACACTAGCAAAAAAGATCCATTTGTATAGTTAATTTTTTTTGAAGTTATGGTTAATTTATTTAAAAATATTAAAACATCAATATATACACATATTATTCAATTTTTCCTTAAAAAATAACGTGTCAGCAACATGTTTGTGTCCTGTACTTTTAGAAATTGGCGTGTCACCATGTCTGTGTCCGTGCTTCTTACGCTACAAAAGTTTTGGAACAAAATGGAGGAAATGGATTTGTGCTTGCATCTCATCAACGAGTTTCTCCATGATCATAAATGGATAAATAGGAGACCAAGAGGCAAATTTATAGCATCAAGAGGTATCTGACAAGAATATCTCCTATCTCCCATCAAGAGGTATCTGACAAGAATATCTCCTATCTCCCTTTCTATTAATCGTGGTCACTGAAGTCCTAAGCCGGTTACCCTTAGGAGAAAGCAAAGGTCTCATATCAGGCTATTTTTCAAGGTTTGACTCCATTATGATCAATCACTTATAATTTGCTGATGACACCCTCCTATTCTCTACCAAGGACCTGTCAAACAGCAAGAATCTTCTAAGAATTATCAAAGCTTTTGAGCTTGCACTGGGTCTCAACATATATTACAACAAATAAAAAATCTTAGGAGGATACTGGACACTCAGACTACTGTAGCCATTGCTAAAGCTTGCGGTGTAAAATGGGCTCTTGGCCGTCCACTTATATTTGAATCCCACTAAATGGTACCCAAGGAAGGGGCTTTTTGGTTACCCATCATTGAAGATTGGAGAATAAGCTTTCCAAATGGACCAACCTCTTCAACTCTAAGAGAGGAAGACTCACCATTATCCAATCCGTTCTCTCTAACCTTCTCACATACTACTTATCCATCTTCCACCCCTCTGGTAAGGCAGCCAAGAGGATACGAAAAATCATTGACTTTCTTTGGCCAGGTCCAAGCACAAACAGTAAGCAACACTCGTGGCAAAAAGTTCAGTTTCTCCTTCAAGTGCGAATATGAAGAAGAGAAACATTGCACTGTTATCCAAGTGGAGATTCCTAACAGAAAAAATCAGCTTTAGAGGAACATTATTAGAGCAAAACATTGTGGAGCGCATTTTGATGTTTGGCCAAACACCAACTCCAACAATTATTAAGGCCCATGGAAAGTATCCTCTCCCTAGATCAACATTATCAAAGCAAAAGCCATGCAAAGTGAGAGACAGCAGCAACATCAGCTTCTGACATGATAAATGGCTTGCATGAATCCCTCTTGCGGCAAACTTTCCTAGTATTTTCCCTCTTTCCACCAACAAATTTACCAGAATAAAAGATCTCTCTGGTCCAAAGCCACCCACTCTTGGGACTTCAGATTCAGAAGGCCTTTAAAGGATGCCAACATAGAGAAATGGCTGATTCTATCACAAAAGCTCTCCAAGAAATGCCCCTCCCAGCAGCAGATTGGCCCATAGACCCATCGAAATCTAAAAGCTTCACTATTAAGTCTAATCTGATTACAAATGAGAGCCAATATCTCATCTCTCTATACAACAGAATCTGGGAGGACAAATATCCAAAAAAGATAATTTTTTCTGGTTGGAACTCCGAACACAATGCCATCAGCACACAGGACACATTGCTCTCTCTCCAAGTTGCTGCCTCCTCTACTTTAAAGAGGCCAAAACCCAAGCGACACCTCTTCATCTCATGCAAATTTGCTGCTGCATTCTTGAACCGGGGCCTCTCGGTTTTTGGTTGGCAAACCCCACTACACACTAGCCCTATTATCTTCCTTCAACATTATTGGTGGGACACCCATTCAAGGATGGTTGAATTCTATGGATTCAACTGATCAAAGTCTTCCTTTGGAGTTTATGGTAGGAAAGGAACAATAGGATCTTCAACAACACTCTTCTCCCCTTTAATAGTTCTTTTGATAGAGATGCTTTTAGCTCTTGGCTGGTGTAAATATTTTATTCCTTTTTTTACAAATTAGTCTCAATGATCTCTTAACAAGCTAGAAGGCCTTTCCGTAATCCAGCCCTTTAGGTTTCTTTCGAATATGTCATATAATCAATGAAATATCCATTTCTTACCAAAAAATAAAAAATAAAAAATAAAGCTAGTTTGGAGGTTTCAGATCTAGGTGTGTTTCGTTTCTTGAGAATGGTTCTCCAGGTTTGTAAGCTCTATGATTTGGATCACTATTGGTTTTGTTGGTCTTATCTTCTAACTTGCAAGTATCGATATAGTTTATAAGGCTTGAGAAAAGGTACGAAATGTTGTTGGTGTAGAGAAGAGATTAAAGACAAAAAGGAAGGGAAAAAGAAAATAAAATAAAAAAAATTGACAGTAGAAAATAGTTGTCTGGGGAAGGAACAGAGGTGTTGTAATAGAAGTGTGGAAAAAGAAATAGAGAAAAAAGAGAGAGGTAGAAAACTGTTAGATTTTGAAGCCCCTCTGATTTGGTCCGCGTGTTCTTTGCCATGGATCAATTTTATATTTTTTCAATTTCATTTGTTTTGTTGGTCAGAAGTGATGGTTGAAAAGAAAATACATCACAATTTTATTTTTAAATCATTATTATTATTATCATCATAGTGCAAATAGGGGTATTTAGGAGAGGTTTATAATGTCTTAATCACTTTTTAAGTTAAAGCTGAGGTTAACTAATACATAACTTGAGTTCCAAAGTTTGTATATTATTAGTTTGTTATGTGTGACGAGTGGTGTCACTTGAGACTGCATTTTTTAGTTTTTTTAAAATCTCATGCAGGTATAAAAATGAATTGCGGAAGGAAGATAAAGCAAACATTAGAATTCTTCTTGAAAGTCATAAGCACAAAGATGTAAGACTGAATTCTTTTGATATGTAGCTTTAATAGATCTCGTTACTACTCTTAAGTACGGTATCAAATTACCTCAATTTATGTGCCTATTGTAATTCAGGTTACTCCAGAAATTTTGAAGGAACTAAATAATAGCCGCAGTCGTGGTGAGAAGGACACTACTACAAATATCCTTTTAACATAGTAAAATCTCGTATTATTATTATATGTTAAGTATCTTTTCCTGTGTGCTGGCAGTTTATCTAATGTTTTTTATGATACTAATCTTTGGTGACCAATCCACAATATTACAAGTTAGGTTAAAGTACGACTTTGGTCCCATGGTTTGGACATATTTTCAATTGGGTCCCTATGGTTTTAAAATTTGGCCTCTATAGTTTAGTCAAAATTCACAAATTGTCCTTGTTATCATATTGAATACGTGTAACATTATTTATTAAAGAGTTGATGCTTTATATTTGACCGCCTGTATTAAAGTTTAGTGCTGAGTAAAAAATATGAGAAAAAGGGTGGGTAGAAGCTGGTTTAAAGACGATGGGTGTGGTCTAATAGAGACCGAATTGAAACTAGGACCAAACTATGGAAGACTAAATTAGAAAATTTTAAGACCATATGGATCAAACTGAAGCGAAGTATGTCCAAACCATACAGACTAATTAATAATTTAACATATTCATGTTTTGATGAGGATAAGGTTGAATGTATAGTGTAGTGGATTGATTGATGTTGTGACAGGGGTTTGTTCCTTGACTTGCTTTCACTTCCAGCTCCTGTGTCTAAAGCTGTGGAAGAAGACAGGTTCAATATTCCACAAGTTCCAATGGAAGAGGATTGATTCACCCATTCCTCTGCTATGGCATCATGTTGGTGCTCAAGTTTTTGCAGTTGAGAAACAAGATATTATTGATTTGTAAAGATTAGTTTTAATATGCACATTGAGATCACAGTTTATAAATTTGTTATTTGGAAAAAAATATGTATTTTTGAAGTTTAGAATATATTAGTTTTTTTACCTAATGTGTTAGTGTTGTTCAATGAGTTAATTTTAGTTGAGTTTTGAACCTTTGTTGAGTCAGAGTAAAGAGTAATTTCTTTCTGAAGATTTGTAGTAATCATGAGTATTTTTTAATGGCTGAATGTGACTTTTCATGGATCTTCAAACTTAATATTTGGACTTATTTTTACTGATTTATGTGCATGACCAAGTAGTAATTTTACCAAAACATAAATCAGTAAAAATTACTACTTGGCCATGCACAATTAGTAAAAAACAAGTTCAAATATTTACTGATTTTTTTTTTTAGTATTTTTATGGACTCAACCACCAGTTTTGTTGCCTGCCGCATCGTTCCACCTATGTCTCATTTTTATGGACTCAACAACTTCAGGTTGTTCTTCTTCAGATGCTCCCTTGATTTATTTCTCCTTTGGATTTTTGTCTCCCTTGCTTGATTTTTATCTTTCTAGCTCGATTTTTGTCTCCCTCAGCTTGATTTATGTCTCCTTCGATCGATATCTTCAGTCTCTTCTCTCTCTCCCTTCCCACTATGGTATTTAACTAATCTACTTGAACCTATTTTTCTTATACAACGAAATAACTTCATGTGTATCCCTCATGTTGTAGACGTGTGTATTAAAAAAGTGGCTATGGAGTATATTTTTTTTATTTCTTTTTTGCTCTCTTTAATTTGTAATATATTTAAATTTAGTTATTAATAATTAATTTCAAATAGAAGTAAAATTGTATTGTGGCTAGGAAAAAGAAACCAGGGGAACATGAGATATGACTAAATGAATCCACTACGTATTAAGTGTAAGGATCTTGGCACTTTCACCATTCCATGTTCAATAGGAGGCAAGAACTTAGGCAGAGTCTTGTATATTTAGGGCCACTATAAACCTCATGATTTTTTAGTAGATCAATTAGCGTAATCCTTTAGCTTCGTGATAGGTCTATTAAAAAGCCCCAAGGTAAGATAGAAGATGTCTTGGTTCAAGTAGACAAGTTTATATTTCCAACGAACTTTATATCTCAAATTACGAGGCAGACATGGAGGTACCTATTATTCTTAACCGCCCATTTTTAGCAATTGGGGATACCGTGTTTAATGTGAAGAAGTGAGAGATCACTATGAAAGTAAATCATGAGAAGGTTAAATTTAATGTACTAGATGCCATGAAATTACATGAGGATATTAAAGAATGCTCAACTATTAGCACATCTAACTCTATTGTGTTTGACAAATTGTATGATTGGTTATTTATAGACTTAGAAGCAAAAACGGAAGCATCTGAAGAAGAACAACCTGAAGTTCCTGGTGCACTGTAGATGCTGATGGAAAAGTTGAGGCACTTGACTTGAAGGAAGATGATAGCAGGACCCTGTAGCCATCTATCGTGGAACTGGCCAAATTAAAATAGAAGCAATTCCAAACTTTACCTATAATTATTTCATATTGTCAAAGTACAAAAAGGTCAGAGGGTGGACCATCACTGATATGAGGGGATAAGCCTTGCATTTTATATGCATAAGATCTTGTTGGAGGCGTAAGTAACTCTATTGAAAGCCAAAGAAGACTCACTTCGAAGATGAAGGAAGTCGTGAAGAAGGAAATCTTGAAATGGTTGGATGCTAAAGTCATTTACCCCACTCCGAATAGTTGGATGAACTTAGTCCAATGTGTGCCAAGAAATTAAGGAGGGATACAGTAATTATGAATGAGGAGAATGAATTTATCCCGACGAGGATAGTGAATGGTTAGAGAGCTTTGAACTGAGTTGTGCAGGCCTTACGCAGCTGATTCTAGGTCGAGATGGAATAGGGTGTGAACAATCTATACCATTTTCAAACAGAGCCTTGTAGGATGATTGAGAATGCCTTACATTTTATCGTATTTGAATATGCATGAAAATCCATGATGGACACAAAGGTCTCCATGTGATCTACAAGACCCGTTGAGCCATCATAGTTTTGTTGAAGGCCGCTAGATGATTCTTCTTTGGAATTGGAACATCCAAGATAGCCTGAGCAAAAGGTGGCTCTTTTTGCTCATCATCCGAAGAAGGCTTGTCTTTGGCCTTCTTGAGGTCACCCTTAATCTCACTGATTGGTTCCTTCTTCAATTGGTCAAACTACATTTGTAGGCTCAGATTGCCTTCCGATTATGACTTCTTAGGGTGTGGTTTCTCAGCTTCGTTATGTTTTTGAGCTCAATTACGATTCAGAGTGTCTCATAGATCTCCATCATCTCTTTGAGATGGTCTAAGTTGATAAGAATGAGCGCAGATCCCCCTTAGCTAGGGATATATCATTTCCATCGAGAATAAATTTCTCTACGTGTAGTGCGCGACCTTCTTCGTTGGAATGTCATCCATCTTTGCCATTTATGGGATCACAAGGAATCTCTAGTTTGGGCAACTGGGGGAGAGGTACCCGACATTTTGCAAGGCTTGTGTCATGGCCTCAATTCTTGCCTACATCTGGGTGACTTTGAGACTGCAAGTTGGTAGCTGACATCTCATCTACAGGCATAGATTGTATTTTCCTTCTGTAGCTCACGTTATTGGCTTGGTAGCCATTGGAGGGTTTAGGAATATTTTTCTAAGTATTGCCATTAGGAGGCAAGTTCGGATCCTCCACATTGTGTTGCTCGAAGCTTGGGAATTGTTCGTCATTAAAGACTTTGTTTCGCATCGATTCCCCATAGATGATGTTAAATGTTGATGTTGTATTCTGTTGAGCTACTAATATCGACTTCTGACAAATCCAATCGAGCTACGAAGGAGCGAACTGCACGATGAGTGACATGCACAGAAGGAACAAATACGCAGACGCTCAAGTAAGTAAGAGTTCGAGCTCAGTTGGTCGTTCTCAGATAGAATCACGTTCTTGAGTTGGAGAAGTGGCCTTCCTTTTATAGGCAGAGTGGGGAGAGAAGTTCATTTGGTTTGTTCGGATAGAAGGTTGGGGCGGTTACAGATTATCAGATCTGAAGTCGATATCTTAAGTTCGGTTCAATAGAACTTGGGTGATTCTTTATGGTTCATCTGTCTTTGCTTGATTTCAAGAGTAGGTCGGTCTTCTCCTTTTGGTTGAATAAGCTGTTTAGATGTTACTGAGGTAAGATGATTGGTTTACAATGTTGAACTTTACCCTCCAACATAGTTTAACAAAGAAGGTGTAAAAATTGAACCTTAAAGGTTAGAGAAATAGATATATCTTATCGTGGAGGTGACATAATCTATTAAAAAATGATTATATATGGTAACATTATTATTATCATTATCATATAAAATTTTCGTTTTATATCTTTTGGGTTTAAAAAGGGGCATTAAATGATTAGATGAGACAACTAAAAGTAAAGTAGGAAAGTAAATGTCGAAAAGTAAAGCAGGAAAATGACTATTTTTTTTTTGTCATCTTTTTCTCTTTTTGGTTTATCGTTACTCAGATATTGGCACAATTAAGTTTTAAATTTATTTCTAGCTAAAATTATAAAGTTTACCGATAGAAATCATCATCTAACCCAAAAAAAAAAAGGGACACTTTAAGAGATGTCAAAAAAAGTTAGGAAACTAAGCAAAATAGCAATAAGGTTTGAGTTTTTCAAATATAACATTTTTTTTTTTTGCAAAAAAACGGAGGTCCACGTTCTAAATTACAAGTATACCCTGCAGGCCCGAACCAACAATAAATTACTTCTAATTGACTTCTGATATACTAATGATTGGCAGATATATTTCTGATATATATGTGATATATGTTTAATATACATATAGTATGAAATTGATTTACTTCTGATATAACTACGATATCTACTACTATAGGTGACATAGAATTGATTGACTTCTGATATACTATTGATTTACCTATGATATAACTATAATTGACAGATATATTCCTGATATATATGTGATATATGTTTCATATATATCTGATATGAAATTGATTTATTTCTGATATGACTATGATATATATTACTATAGGTGATATAGAACTGATTCACTTTTGATATACTATTGATTTACTTATGATATAACTATGATTGACAGATATACTCCTAAAATATATGTGATATATGTTTGATATACATATGATATGAAATTGATTTACTTCTGATATAACTATGATATCTACTACTATAGATGATATAGAACTAATTGATTTCTGATATACTATTGATTTACTTCTGATATAACTATGATTGACATATATACTTTTGATATATGTTTGATATACATATGATATGAAATTNATATACTATTGATTTACTTCTGATATAACTATGATTGACATATATACTTTTGATATATGTTTGATATACATATGATATGAAATTGATTTACTTCTGATATAACTATGATATCTACCAATTATTTAGAACATATTACCTCTAACATATGTTTTCTGATATACTACTAATATATGAAATAATTTTTTTTTTCAGATAAAAGCAATGGTACAAACACGAAAAATAAAATAAAAAAACATCGTAAAAAATGTTGATGTTGTTCATCCCAAAAGACAGCATAAACCAACGCCAAAAGTGTTGTCTATGAAAAAACAGAAAGCTTAAAAGATATTATCTCCGAAGACACGAAAATCACCAAGAACGAAGATTGATATCCCAAGCTTTTACCTAAAGATTATACAAGAATGAAACTTACGCTTTTCTAGACTGTTGGAACTTATGCTTCTTTTTTTATAGAATTTTAAGAATGACATTGTTCATCTACTTTTGGTTTATGCTACTGATTCGTTTTGATGTTTAAACTTTTAAGTTTTTGGTTGAAGGGCTTTGCTAGTGATTTGATGTTGATGTTTATACCCAAGAATGATGTTCAAACCTTTTAAGAATGACATTGTTACTGATTTCATTTTGATATTTAAAACTTTAAATAAAACTTAATTGTACTATTGATATATGTACGATGTATACTTGATATATCACTGATATATTATTGATATACAGAAAAACTCTAAGTTTCTATTTACCTCTAATTTCTAATTGATTTCTCATTTACAGTAATTTCGAAAATCACCATTGACGTCATATTCACGTTCCTTTCAAGTTTTATTTCTCATTTTCAGTAAATATCAAATTTTTTTTCTCATTTTCCATGCATGCCAATACCTACTAATTTCTAATTGATCAAAAAATACAAGACAAAGGGTTAAAGCAGGTAAAGGAGTGATTTACTATTATACAACTGATATAGAACTGAGTGACTTTTGATATACTATTGATTTACTTCTGATATACTAATGTTGTCAGATATACTCCTGATATATATGTGATATATGTTTGATATATAATAACGAAGTAATAATTGAAAAGGATAATTTGGGAATATTGAAAATTTTAAAATTAAGATTTTCAAAAAAATGCTATATCTGAAAATATAAAAAAGACATGCTATTTTGTTAAATATAGAAAACTTATATGCTACCCATTACAAATCCAAAAAAAAAAGTAATTTCTTATTTTGATTTAAGAACTAAAACTTTTTTTTTTTGCCTTTATTTAATGCTTTTTATTACTTTCAATTATGCAACTAAAGTTCTAAATGTAGGTTTCATGAAAACATGAAAACATGGACTAAGGCAATATATTCTTAAAAGAAATGAATAGTTAGAAGCAAAATAAGGACTAATCTTATTTAATTAAGTATAAAACTTAGATGCTTACTCACAAGCATTGAATTTTAATGTGTGAAAGAAAGTAAATTTAAAAGCTAAGTGTAAAATACATTTTTGGTGCCCTGAGTTTGAGGATAAGTTTATATTTGATCTCTAAGTTTCAAAAAGTACAGTTTGATTCCGATTTTTAGAAAATAGTTCTTAAAAGTCTCTGGAATTAAAATTCCATTAGTGTCCTCAATGGAATGCTGACGTGGCGATGCCAGACTTGAAGCAAATGCTGGGTTTTTAGATGGCGAAGTGAACAATGAGGCCAACAGAGATGGAGATCAGGAATGGGATGGGCTTGGCGCCTCGACGTGGAGGTGGATTTGTGGGTAGTTCAAGACGGGAGCGACTGATTGTTCGACGATTAAGAGGCAATGGTCTGCATGGTGTGGAATCGAGGTGATTTGGGGAGCGGATTGAAGAGGGAAGATTGGGGAGTGAAAATGGAGAAATGGGAGCTGAGTGGGGAAGAGGGAAGAAAAATAGACGAGATAAAGGGGGAGAAATTGGGAGAAAATAGAAACGAATATGAATATGATGGAGAATGGGGACATTCTTGCAAATAAGAGGTAGTGGAGACAGATTGGAGGGCAAAGCTCTCCATTGGGAAGATGGCACAGAGAAGGAAGTGGGGGGAGGGGGAGTCAGTGACCACAGAGAAGAAGTGAGAGGATGGAAGAAAGAAAAAAAGAAAAGGAAAAATAAAATAAAATGACTTATAAGTTTTTTTTTAAAAAAAAAGTATATAAAATTAATAAATATTGACACACCATTGATAAATTGTCAAAATCATATCACTTTTCCGCTAGTCAACTAACAGTCAACTTTATTCAGGGACCATTTAGAACAATTTTCAAAATTTTGGAAACTAAACTGTCAGTTTTTGAAACTTAGGAACCAAATAAAAATCTATCCCCAAACTCAAGGACTAAAATTATATTTTATCCTAAAAGAAATTATTCACATATATGTTGTGAATATTATTCTTTGTTTATTTCTGAGTGGTTTTGTTTAATTTTGTGTTAAAGTTACAAATTTATAACTTTATGTGTTAAAAACACATATATGTTAAATTTAAATTATTTCTTAAATGAGAAGTTGTTTTTACATTTCTATATGTTAAAGTTACATATGTAAAAACGTTACATATGTGTTTAATTTTTGTACGAGAAGTTACATGTTTAGACAACTATATATAGTTATTGGTTTCCTTCATTTGAGATATCAAAGCATTTCTCATTTGAATTCTCCTCCTCTCACAATAATTTTCTTTTGTTTTGAGTTATTGTTCTAGTTTATATTGAGAGCAAGTGTCTAAGAATTCTGTCAGATCTAAGTAGTTTGAGTTTGCTAGTCCATCAGAGTTAGTCGTTGTATCCTGCTGAGATAATCACTGTAGTCTGTTAACAACTTGTGTGAGTGAATAATTGTCTTCAGGTCAGCGCCATTGAAGTGTGCATCGATTATATTTATCAAGTATTAGTGTTCATCAAGTTGTCATAATCAATATTGTTTGTAGCCAGTTACGTTGTAATCTGTTTGCCACTATTACATAGTTTATATATATACAACGTATATTTATCCAACAGTAAGTAGATATCTTTATACATACTACCATTAAAAAGATTGACAACTATTCATTCTATTTTCTCATAAGCAATCTACCTCTATGAACTTTGCGTCCCCCGTGTTGCATAGGCTTTCCATTGACACGTAGACTACATTAGACACATTCTGGGAGTCGATCCATATGACACACGGGCTTACTAATTTAGACCATGTTCCCTCTTTCTGCCTTGACAGATTTGATGTTGCTGCTATATAGAGAAATCATCCCACACACCTCATTTATAAAGCTCTTAAAATTGATCAAAATGTGATGGAATGAGTGAGGGAGCTATTGGATTTATAGGAAGCTTCAACTAAAAAAAATGTAATATATGCTAACATTATTATTATCATTATCTCTGCCAAGTAGATCTTATAAAATATTTGTTTTATGTCTTTTGGGTTTAAAAAGGAGCATCAATGCTAGATGAGAAACATTTAAAAGTAAAATAAGAAAGTAAATGTCTAAAAGTAAAGTATTGACTTGCCGTTAATGGTCTTACATCCGTAGATACATATATAGTTTCGAAATTTATTTCTCTATATTTTCTTTTTAAATATATCTCTCTAAAATTTTCATTAATAAGATTGTTTGCAATAACATTTGAATCTTTCAACTTCTTGACACTACCTATATTTACTTTTTTTTAATAAAATATGACACAAAATATTAACTACATATATAGTTTATTTTAATACAACAAAAATTTTCAATATTTAGATTTCAATAAAATTAAAATATTATATGGAAAAGAAGAAGAATCATATAAAAGATACTAACAAGCCCTCTTTCCTCCCCCGCCCCCAACATCTCTGAAAATATTTAGGTCTTGATTGGTGAAAGTCTATCTTTATCTGGATCATCATTAAAAAATTGACAACTCATTATTTTTTTAAAATAGTTTTCTGTTTTTGCATTTCTGTCTCATAATTGTCAAACATTTAATAGTGATAAAACCAAAATAGGTCCTCACCAGTTGAGACTTTTTTTAAACGTCCAAGGAGGTTTAACAACACTTATAACCAAGCTTCCCTTTTTCCCAAACTAAAACCATGAATGTACATCAAGGTACCTCTTCAATTTTGATCACAACCTCTTCCATGGTCATGAACAATATCATCTTGAACCAGCTGATCGAGGTTTCGGTGAGAGGAGCCCCCTTCTTCTACAGCTCTATGGGCCATTTGAGCCAACCTTTTGCATCTCTCTCTCCTCTCTTCTGCGTCATCTCCATTATTCATCACAATTTCTATGGTTTCCCTCACACTCTCTCTCTTCACCACCACCCCCTTCTCCTCTTCCTCCCCCCAATGTATAACCGTTTCCTCTCCCACACTCACCCCGACCCTTAAAATCTC
>NW_019104714.1:30914-48428 GCF_001995035.1 Momordica charantia
TCGGAGGAAAGTGGAAGAGGAGCCCAGGGAGGGGAGTAGGTCAATGTTCTCGCATCCCTCTGGGAGCCCGGCTTGGCGCCATGGGAATTGGAGTTGAGCCACATGGAAGGGCAGCCCAGAGGCGGCAGCGCGGGAGAGAACGGAGGCGTTGCGAGCGACGTTGTGGGGCGTGGTGACGATGGTGATGGTGGCTCTCGCTCGGCTAGAAGCTTGGCCAAGTCTACCAAGGGGATCATGTGGCCTTGAGCCATGTAAGGGAAGATGACGAAGTGAGATTTGTTTCGAGGGGAAGCCATGGGAGCCTGCTACTGCTGTGTGAAACAATGAACAACCAAGAAGAAGAGTGTGGTGTGGGGGTTTTATTGGAGGAACAAAATAATATTTTACTGTATTTTATTTTCATTTGTTGTATTTAAGAAGAAAGAAACTTGGGTCCTCCACTGTGTCCTGTCCCTCCTAATAATATGTAATCTCTCTATATTTTAGAGGTATAACAAATTTGTTGCTTTTTATTTTTTCGTCATTTATCCATCTTCTAAATAAAATACTACCATCTATTTTCAAATAGTTTAAATCTTGAATATTGCAATATGCATAATCTACTCATAGACTATAATCAACCCCTAAACTTACCAAATTATTATAATTAAACTCTTTAATATTGCAAGATGCATGAACTACTCTTGAATTGTAAGTATGGTTACCATTACATTCTTGAATTATTGGATTTTTACGATCAAATCCAAAATTCTCACATCAATCTTTTGTTTTGAAAAAAAAATCAATAGAAAATACTCTAGTTTTCAAAGTATTTATAAGAATAAAATAAACTTTGGTTAAATTTTTATAATCCGAATTTGATTGTAATTAATCCTTTGTAGTTTAAGAGTAGTTTGTGTATTTTACAAGGTTGAAAAGTTAGTTGAATTGTAACAATTTTTGCCTTCAACCTACAAATGTCTGTATTTTTTAGTTACATCACACATGATTGATCAAATTTTCTTGAAAATTTAAAGGATAATTGGTTTTTGAAAAAGTTTCCTTATTATTAAATATTAAGGGTGAAAGATGAAAAATCTGTTTTGAATTATTTTGTTCGAGTGACTACTTTAAAATTAATAAATATGTCCCTTGAATAAAAATAAACTTAAAGTTAAGCAATAAAATGAGATTTAAACCTATACATAAAATAAATAAATGATTAGATTTAAATTCTCTTACTTCAAAGTTGTTAGATTTTAACTAATAAGAGATTACTCCTTGTGTTGCTTCTAATTTTCATTCTTTTGAATATACTGTTTTGAACTTTAATTAATACAAATTTTTTTATCTTTCTATCCCAATTCACAACCACGTTTAGAATTTTAGTTACATAATGGTTGATCAAGCCATCAAAAGCATTAAATAAAAAATCAATTAGAGAGAAAAATTTTACTTCTTACATCAAAATAGAAAGTAAGAAATCATATTTTTTACATGGTATTTGAATTTCATTTCTATTCGTAAAATTTATAATTTTGGCTACAGTTAAGAAAAAAAAATTTTAAAACTTAGTTGTACTAAGATATATGAACAAGGATAAACCAAAATGAGAAAAGGTTAACTCCAAAAGAAATATCTCACTTTACTACTTTATTATACATTCACTTTTCCTACTTTACTTTAAGTTGTCTCATCTATCATTCGATGCCCTTTTTAATCCCAAAAGATATATAAAAAAAATCATATAAAATTTTCTTCTCGGTGATAATGACAATAATAATGTCAGTATTGGAAATTTTAAGAATGCAGGCCACCACAGGTAATTATTTAATGTATTATTGTTTACTATTTTTAATTAAACCAAAGGAAGGGATAATTATGTGTAAGATTTGGTTTGGAGTAATTATAAAATGACCGTGGGTAAAATGTGTAGATACTGTAAATTAATTTCTAATGACCAGTCATGATGAAACCCTTTAACAAACAAGTCATCTCATGAAATATATCTGCGTCTGGTGAAACCCTTTAGCAACAATATTCGGGCCTTATAGCAAGAAATCAACCCATCTGAATTCCTTTTAATCTTGAAGATCCACTTACAACCGACAATCGTTTTATTCGACAGTTGAGGAACTAAAGATCATGTCTTACTTTGTAACAGCATCATATTCCTCATTCATACGTTTCTCTGTGCTCAAAGTTTTTAATCTCATCCCCACTATCAATGCATATAGCTTCATAGCTAGGTTTCTGCTTTAGTGGTATGAAAAAAATCTCAATGAGAATTCCATAATAAAACTAGCAAAATCAAGGGAAAGAAGAAGAAACTAAATTCAGTGTGTCAATCGTCCGTCTCCAATGCGACCTTCATGATACCGAACCTTGAAAGTATCTTTGCTAAGCTCTCCAACGATATCTCATTGCCCTAGAAATTGGCCAAAAAGGTAAAACTACCAAAAAAACCTCTCTAAAACTTCTCCTCCTCAAAGGCTAAAAAGAAATTGCATCGAGACGCTATAGGTGTTAGTGCTAAGACGCTCTAAACAACATCTCAACAATAAGACAGATTTTTCAAAGACACTTTAAGTTGGTAAGCATTGAGACGCTACAAACGACGTCTCAAGTTATATCATCAGGTCTTTGGCTTCAAATTTCGTGTGTTATTCCTCTTTAGTCACTTTGACTCCAATTTTTTCCTCTTAATTTGATCCAATTATGTCCCACTTCCTTCCAATATTTCGTTCGTGCAAAATATATATATATTATGTGCTTAAATTTATCATGAAGAAATGAAAACTAACAAATAATTTCAATATAAATCTCATGAAAGGGAGTTCACAAAGTGTGCTATCAAAGATCCATTTACCGCTTACTAATTTTTGGTTTTTTGGTTCGGAGGTCTTTCAACTAGATCTCATGTTTCATTTTTACATAAGGACTCAAATTTCCTCAACCATAGGAGCCATTTATCATTCGCTTTCGAACTCATGACTGACTTACATGATAGAGGTTCATCCCCTTCTCGTTCCACCTCAACAACCAAAACAATAGTAAACTAAATCTACAGAATATCTTGATGGTGGTCTTATTTGTCTTCTTTCACGATCACAGGCTAGTCTATAATTTTGTAAATTTTATGTAGGTTCCTCTAGAATGTCAGGATCTGGTTGAGTCCTAATTTCAGGACTGTTTTCAAGCTCATTTACATCAACTTCCTCATCACCCTACAAGGTTTCTTTTTCTTCAAATCCAACTCTATTTTCATCTCAAACATGTCTCTAGCTATTTCAGATGTAGGGCCTTCATCTGGCTATTGATTCATAGCAATGTTTGTTCGGTGTGTTTAAACTCGAAATTTGTAATTATGTAAAAACAAATTTATATTCAATAAAATTATGTTTTCATATTCAATCATATTGTTGTTGAATTTATTATCCAAATTCAATAAAATAAACATCCAATGTTATTATCATGTAACTGGGACAACATATATACTGGGTATGTATTTGATATACCCTCGATATACATGTGGATAGTGTCTTGGGAATAACCTAAAGAGTCTATAATATATGGATAAAGTTGGGTACGTATCTTATCTAGACAACACTACTGATACGACCCACTTCTTAAATGTTATAAACAATCTGATCCAAGTCGTTTGTGTGGAGACATGCGACGAGTGGGGGTATCCTATACGTACAATGAGTTTATATAAGACCAGATCGTGAAATAGTCAATCTTTAGATGTAACACCATCGACTAATAGAATGCTATTTCATAGGATGACCATACAACTCATTCTCAATTCTAAGTGGGTTATGGACTCCTGCCTGTGAGGGCTCATTCTTTGATCTGTATAGGTGAGAGTGGCTCGAGTATCCGACTCAACATTCCTACCATTTTGGGGAGGAGACCGAGTGGGGAGCTGGGAACATAACTACACAAGATGGAATTCACTTCATCCCGACTTTAAGGGAGTAGATGAGTGTTCCCTTAAGTGCTAACTCCTAGACTTGAACAAGGGGCTCCACCCTCTCACTGGTCCGAGAGGGACTTTCTGAAAGGGATGCACTAAACCCAACACTTCCGGTTATTGGTCGGACCATAATCGGGTTGTTTATTAGAGAAGCAGTGGTATTTAAGGAGAAAGATGTAACTCAGGGGTAAAATGATAATTTGACCCAGTTAGAGTTACGAACATTCGTGAATGATTGACTTGCCGTTAATAGTCTTACATCCGTGGATACGAAAAAATTATGCAGTAAGAAGAGTGAAAAACGATGAATTTCTCTTCAGCCGTACATAAGCTCCGATCTCAATCACAAATGTTTGATGCTTTTCTTGAGGCTTCTTTGGTGACCGTGAAGTCATAGGATGAATTGTCGAGTAGATAGATCAGATTCGAACGTGGCTGTTGCTCCGCGACAATGCGGACACGACCTCCTCTAGCCACCCTGAGGCACCATAGTATATTAGGAATAAAGGTGGACATACTAGACCAACATACTAACATGAGCATGTATTAAAGCAACAAAATGGACTGATTGGTTGAAGCAATTATTGAGATAGACTACTATGTGGAAAAACTATAAACATTAACATGATGATGATTATAATTATTTTACTTAAAGAGTAAAAGAAGCATTTTGAAAATTTTGGGACAAAAATGATTTTTTTTAATAAATTCAAAGCCCAAATAGGCATTTTAAAAATTCCAAAGATGAAAGTAAAATAGATTATAGTTATTTTACTTAAAAGATTAAAAGAAGCATTTTGAAAATTTTGGGACAAAAATATTTTTTTTTAATAAATTCAAAGCTCAAATATGCTTTCAAAAATTCCAAAGATGAAAGTAAAATAAATTTAAAACTCAGGACTAAATGAGATTTAAACCTAATATAAATAAGGTTTACATCCTCGTATAACTAAATAAGATTACTCCTTATGTTGTTTCTAATTATTCATTTTTTTAATATATTGTCTTAGAACTTCAACTAATACAAATTTTTATCTTTCCATCCCAATTTCCAACTATATTTAGAATTTTAGTTACATAATTGTTCATCAACCAGAGAGAAAAATACTTTACTTTTACCCTCGCAATAGAAAGTAAGAAATTACATTTTTGTATATGGTATTTGAATTTGATTTCTATTTATAAAATTTATAATTTTAGCTGCACTTAAAAGAAAAAATAAATTTAAAACTTAGTTGTATTAAGAACTATCAAACCAAAATGAGAATTAGATAACACTACAAGAAAGAGCTCACTTTCCTACTTTACTTTTAAACATTCACTTTCCTACTTTACTCCTAGTGGTCTCATCTATCATTTTGACGCCCACTTGCAAATATATAAAACAAAAATCATATAAAATGTTCTCTGTCGTGATAATGACAATAATAATATTAGCATTTGAATGCCAAACTGAGCATAGCTTAAGTGGTTAAAGCACCCATCTTTGACTAAAAGGTTGTATCAAACATTGTAATTGACTGGTGATTTTTTGATCGATTACAAAGTGGTTATGGTCCTGACACATCACGATGGTTTTCTCTCATCCCTTTTAGAGAGAACTTCTTCGTCTGATGTACAATATATAGAGGAGAGAATTTGAGGAAATCAAAAACCAATTCGTGACTATGTAAACTTGGAAGATCAAGTCCCACCAATTTTTTTTCAATTATGCAGTTAGGCACCCCTCCAATTCTTTGGGTTTAATTCTCTTGAATTCAAATTGTGAAAGAAAGACACGTGGCTTTAAAGTTTTGGGTTTCATTGTCCTTGACAAGTGGATTGTTAGGAGCAAGGTTTAGAATGTCCATACAGATGGAAATTTGAAGAAAATAATGGAAATTATAGAAATTTATAGAAATTATTTGAATTAGTAAATAAGACTTCAATTACGATACCTTAATCCTTTAATCATTATATCTAATTGAAACCTTAATCCTTTAATCATTATATCTAAAAATATAAGTAACATTTATAGGAATAGCAATACCAATGAAAAAACTTAAAAACAAAAATTACGGAAAAAATTGAGGTAAATGATTTAGAAACTCAAAATTTCAAAATTTTAAATTATATAGTGAAACATTTGTCTATTATTTTTATTCTAGAATTTCTAATTCTCTAATTTATATATTCTATAGAATATATAAATTCTATTATTTTATTCTAGATTCTATTCTAATCATTAGAATAGATTCAAATAATCTATCATGATTGAATCAGTAAATAAGAATTTAAGAACTTGCTTGGTAATGTTCCCGTTTCTTGTTTATGTTTCATTATTTTTAATGAAGAAAAATGTATTGCATGATTCCAACCTCGAAGAATTCAACTATGATAAAACAATATTTTTATTTATGTTTTGGAACAAATTGGAAATGAGAACAAGAACCGAGAAACTTGTTTTGGTTATTCCTAAAATTTCTATACAATTGTGACAATATTCAAACAAGAAACAAAGTTAGTTGTAAATATAAATTTCTTCAGAAAATTGGAAACGAGAAACAAGAGAAATGAGAACGCTACCAAACGAGCCCTAAATTACTTGAAACTTTAATTATGACATTTTCTTTTTGAAACATGCACTTCATTAAAAGCACTAAGAAGCCTCAAAGGCTACACCGAAATCCAAATATGAACTCACTCTCTAAAAAATCCAAGAAGGAAAATCAGACGACAGCAACAAAGGAGAGTTCAACCTAATGGTCTCTCGAATAATAGTGTGAGCAACTTGATAGCTCTCCAAAAAAGAGTTATTTTGGTAGAATTATTGAACTAAACTGCAAATGAGAGAGTTTTAAGTCATAAAATCATACTAAACTGAAGAATTAAGTGAAAAATATAAAAATTATATATGAAATCATTGTTTTGTTGAATGTTTGATAAATTATAATTTATTTCTACTGTTTTTTGGTTGTCTGTGCAAAATTTGAAAGCATTTGAAGAAGAGTAGCTGAACATAAGGAAATGCTAGCACTCTCAAAAGTTAGGACTCCTGATGGTGGAGCACCCGATGCTAGGGGCATGACTTTTGTAGAATTTCTAGATAGCTTGGTAAATCTATTTTTACAAGAATTTTACCCCACGTCTGTACACCTGATATATGTTGCCCTAAAATTGAATGACACTTTTAAAAGGCCTATTCACATCAGCAGCCATCAACTCCAACAATGACTTTCAGCGACCAAATATTTTCATCGCTAAAAGGCCTTTTTGAGTCGTTGAAATGCTGTCGCTGAAAGTCTCCAGCTACGAAAAGGCGCTTTCATCGCAATATTTGCGACGAAAGGCATTTGCGTCGCCAATATTGCGACGAAAGCAATTGCGACGTTTCTTGTTTTCGTCACATTTNTTTGGTTAATTTTTAATTTGTCTTTTTTGCAAACGTGAAGTTCCATTTTTGTCACAAAAGGTGGAGACGTTTCCAAAATTCAACACAAAATTTGAAAAACTTAAAATTTTGATAATAATATAATTTTTTTTAATTCATTACTCATCATCCACAACACTTACAAGTTGGTGAAAATAAAAACAACTAAATGCATTTAAATTTACAAACAAGTTTCTAAAAATAAAAACAACTAACTTAGTTTGGACCTAAATTTAAAAAAAATAAAAATAAAAGCTTTTCCATTCTAACCCAACTTTCAAAATATGTTACCATCATCGTTGCTTAAATGCTGCACAAAGAATTGCATAGTTGTTAAAATTCGAATAAGAATTCAAACTCTAATTACAATGATAAGAATCACTCACATCTGAAAACTCAGAACTCAAAACATACTCCAAACATACTTAATCTTCAAACTTAAGTGAGACATATATAAATAACTAAACTAAAACAATCGCAATACATGAACTTACCTAAAAACCACAGTACCGATAACTAACTTAAGCATGTGTAAGTCACATATATAAATCTCAAACTAATTAACCATACCCTCCTCGCCTTTCATTAAGCATGCACAAGTCATGTCATGCATGCATACATAAATTTCAAAATTAATAGCGAAACCACAACACCAAGATACTAATTTCAAGATATTATTAATTCAGACATACCTAAATCTCAACTTTAATTGATCATATTGATCATAACTGCACACTTAAGTCTTATACCACCCCTTGATAAAGTACCCATCACTCTTTATCATAATTCGTTATATAAGATCAACCTCCATCCATAAACTCAAAATACAAAACCAAGCATATGTAAGCCCCATAATTCTAGACATACTTAATACAATCCTTGTTAAGAAATCGCCACAAGTTTTTCCTTACCTTGTATCATTCCAAAAACGGTCTCATCCTTTGTCGGACAAAGTATTTTAGAATTAGACAATAATATAAATTATAAACATGCATAAACAATATAACATACCGTATCGGTAATTCGTCAATATCGGAGTCATCGATTTACTAACCACAAATTTATCTTCAAATTTATTATTCAATCAATGAATGTAAAACTTCAAACTTGAAAAGTTCAAATTACAATTATGTCGTCTTCCTTTCTTGAAAATGAATTTCAAATTAATTTCCTACCTAACCCTTCTACTCAAACAAACTTTCAAACTGTTCTCAAAAGTGGCCTAGAATAATCTATGCTAAACTTTTCCTAAAAACTAAAAAAAAAAAACCCAAACCATGCAATAGAAGAATAAAGCACAAAAATTTCATAAAGACATTATTCTACCCATGGTTTCAACGTCATATTCATAACAAGAATGGGTACTAAATCCACAAATATGCAAACAAATATCATAAATTTTTTACATTGCCTCAACTAATTTTAAAAGGAAAGAGAGCAAACCCGAGCAAGCACAAGCACGAGTACGAAATTGAGATTTGAGCAAACTATAGCAACCACGAAAAAAGAAATATACAAAAAAAAAATATAAGATTCTAGCATAAAACAAACTAAATAAAGTTTTAAAAGGAAGAAACTTACCTATATACTTAAGCCCGAGCGATTTCTGGCAAGAAAAATGCAAAAAAAAACGTCAAATTTTCCTGCTAGTCTTTGATGGCTGACGAAGATAGCAGAAAATGTAGAGGGAGGGGTGGGAATGGAAAAGGAGAGAAAAAATGGTTAAGAAATTAGGGCTCGTGGATTTTATAGGGCTAGCAACGAAAATCCATTTCATCGCAAGCCAAAACGACATTGTTTTGGGTTGGAAACGCGGTCATTCCATTTAACGAACGAGACGAAACCATTTTTCGTCGTTGATATAAGCGACGAAATGTTTTCGTCGCTTATTTAGCGACGAAAATAATTTTCGTCACTTATATTTCGTCGCTGAATGATACATTTTTTGTAGTGAATTCTGTAAACTTGAAAGCTCCAAGCTCTTTCCACGTGTTACCGTACTCCAAAAAGTTTCTCTACCAAATTGAAATGTCAACTTACCAGAGAGGGGACCAATGTTAGAGGGTAAAAATGGACGTGCCACATGGAAGGCTATGAAAGATTGGCATGCGAAGATCTATCCTCAGAACTCTGAGAACCAATATGGTCGACCTTGAAGCTCGACTAAGAGATAGTCAATAAGTTCTGTTGAACAAGATAACACAATATTCAGAACTTAGAAACTTGACAGACTGACCTTGTACAACAGATTTCTCGACAGTACAATGAACGGTCAGATCTATCATGCAAGCTTGAAAGCTCCAAGCTCTTTCCACGTGTTGCCGTACTCCAAAGAGTTTGTAACGCTCGACTAGAATGAACCGATACCACATCCGAATGAGAGGAATCTTGAGACCATAGAAGTATGGTTAAGAAAGCTTAAAAGAAATAATAGTTATTACCTATACTAACAAGATGGACCTTCACTTTTGGTAACTCATACAACGAACGGTCAGACTCTTCTGTCGGATCTCTCTCTATAAATAGAGGCATTATTCTGATTTCAAGTATGCAGTCTAATCTCGACTTGAGACCTTAGAGATGTCTTCCTCACCAAGCTCATTTTGCAAGCTAGGCCTTATCGATCTTCACACTTAAGCTTGTTTCAGAATTCACCAGAAACATCAAGCTTATACAACTTCAAACTAAACAACTCTACACTCCAAACACAAATCTCACAATTAGAGACTAAACAATTGTGATGCTCAAGTAGAGAGGAGAGGTATATGGATGAACCGGTACCACATCTGAATGAGAGGGATCTTGAGATCATGGAAACATGATTAATAAATGCTTAAAAGAATTGATATTCACTACCTATACTAACAAGACGTATGTTTATTTTTGGTGGCTCAATCATAAGAACTCTTAAGTTAAGCGTGCTTGGCTTAGAGCAATCTAATTTAGCATTTTTATTATATTCAATAGTTTATTGGACTAATCTTTATTTTGCTCAATTAATTTGCTTAATACCCTTGCTACCAAATTTACTTATGTTAATGTTCATTTTGTTGGGCCAAACAAGGTAAGCCTAAATCATATTTACCCTTTTACCTTACCCATTTACCTTTTACTTTTATTTTTTTTACCTAATATTGTTTTGTTGAGTGGCCATATAAATAGAAAGAGATGAGTTCTTTTTCTAAAAGAGAAATCCTAGCCACCACATTGCAAGAAAAACTTGAGAGGAATAGAGGAGTCCAGGGGTCGAATCCAACAGCGGAAGCTTGTGTACCCTTGTGCTTTGATTTTGTTTTAGAAATTTAACAAAGAAAAGACATAAGCAATCCAAAGAAGGTGAAATAGAGCAACCTACCATTGAAAACTGTTCTTCACCATAGTTCAACGACACTACAAAAGCGTCTTCTTTTGGCAAGGATCGGTTTGTGGGAACTGTCTTTTGAAAGTGAGTGCGAGTTTTTGAGAGAGTTTGATTTTGCACCAAAATCACTAACACCATCAAACTCTACAAAATACAACTCTTGGCATTTTATAGAGATGAAGAAGAGTGGAGAGGAAGTAATCTCCCCACCCACCAACCTCTCACTCCCTTGCAATGAGTTATTTAATTAAAATTAAACAAAATTCCTTTGGTTTAATTTAATTAAATAACTAATTAATTAAAAAGTAATTTTAATTAAATATCATATATCTAATTAAAGCCTTATTTGAATCATATTCAGATGCACATCTCTCCCATAACTTATAATTTTAACATGAATCTCATTCACATTAATTTTAACCTAAAGTTTTAATATGAATCAAATTAATATTAATTATTATTTAAATCTTATTCAACTATAATTCTCATAATATATAGCTTAAATATGAATGTCATTCATAATTAATTTTATATTATAATGTATCTATATACATTATATTAATTGTATCTAATTCAATTGACCTACATTCCCTTAAATGAGTAGAATCCCTTAAACTATTTCACAAGTCTTGATCATTGTTTTATCCATTGTGAGCTAGCGGGGGACCTAATGGACCTACACATCAGAAGCTCTAACGTTACGAGATAAATTGGTTAAACTCATTAACCACCTTAATCAACATATGTTAACTGTGGGTTACTCCACAAAAAACCTCTAGCTGTACTCTTCTCATTATAGAATATTTCAGTGTCCATGGATATCGATCATTAACGACAAGTCAATCTTTCATGAGTGTTCGCAACCACAACAAAGTCAAATTACCGTTTACCCTTGTGTTACATCTTGTACATTAAGTACTGCTGATCCTGTAATGAATAATCCGGTTATAGTCCGACCAATGACTGGAAGTCCCTCTAGGGCCAGTGAGAGGGTGAGGTCCCTTGTTCAAATCTCGGAGTAAGCACTAAAAGGAACACTCATCTACTCCCATAAAGTCGGAGAATAGTGAATTCCATATTGTGAATTTATGTTCCCAGCTCCCCACTCAGTCTCGTCCTTAAAATGGCAGGAATATTGAGTCGGCAACTCTGGCTATTCTCACCTATACAAATCAAAGGACGAGCCCTAACAAGCAGGAGTCCATAACTCACTCAAGATTGAAATCGAGTTACCTGGTAATCCTATTGAAATATTAATCTATCAACTAATGGTGTTACAACTAAAGATTAATTATTTCGCTGTCCGGTCTTATACAAACTCATTGTGTAAGATACCTTCACTCGCATGTTGTACTAGAAAAACAAACCAATCCCAAATCTTGTCAATTTTGTCCATTTTTAGATCTCTACATGCATTAACACACGTATTTTATTTATTTATTGTTTTTGGTTCTTTTTAGTGTAAAAAGGAAAGGAAAACTTAATAAGCCAGTTGGAGTATTATGAGAAAATAAATCCAGCCTACCACAATGGTACAAGGCATTGGCTTAGGAAGATTTGCAGTTGCAGCAATTATGTGGTCGAGTTTTAGGTAGAGTTTCATTCTTCCTTAATTAGGTCAATTGCTTACAAAGAATCGGATTCAACTTGCATAGAATTTGTTTACGTGTCAGCTAATTATTTCAAATAAGTTGCTTCCATTAATTGTCATCATCGTTCCTCTAAATGCCGAAATTTGGCCTCCTTGAATTCCGCCAAATTCGCATCAATCTTTTAGAATAAAAGAAATCGACGAGACCTGCAAAACAGATGAGCACTAAGACCAATATGGCTCTTACCACACAGACTTTGATGCTTAAGTTAGAATCAGAGTAGTCGAGTAGGAGAGTAGGGTATTGTGGCGTACCTTTAGGGTTGAGTTCATCATCTTATATATAGAAGTCAAACTCTAATCCCTTAAGAAATTATAGAAGTCGAATCCCAATCCTTTTAGGATTTACATAATTTGAATCCTAGTGTGCTCAGGAGATCTAAACTCCTGGGCCCATGTATTTCATCGTGGGCCTAATGTCGAATCGAGGGTCAAGACAAGATAGGTTCGGGTTGAGTGGCACAGAGGTCGATAGAGAACTGCTAGGGTTCTCGGAGTCAAGAAGGTCTCACCGCCGAGGTCAGTCGATGCCAAGTAGAGCTTGGTGCTGAGCCTAGGTCGGCCAAGTCGACTCGGACTACTGGGTTCGGACTTACTTGGTTCGTGCATCTGATCTTCCAGTTTGATCTCTACTTTTGTCGCTTCATCCGTTCTTCTTTTATCTTCCCATAACAATGGTCTCCACTCTCAAAATAGAAAGCAAAATGCATGTTAAGGTTTCTATATTGAGAGTACTTGTTGCTCGGTGTCGATGAGTATTTTTGTGGAATAGCCCTCTTACGTTTTTGTCGTTGTTGGTTGTCATCTTTATGGACTGGCTTTCCTAGCCTCCATTCTCTTTTGTTGTAGTTGGCTGCAATAGAGTCTCTTGGGCTCTACTATACAGTTAGTTTTAACTGTTAGATTTTGGCATGAGGATTTAACTTTTAGCAGGGCCAGTGGTACTAACTTTGGGTTTCTAACCTATTTGGATTTTTTTATATCCTAGGGATTACTCTTGGGTTTCTAACCTATTTGGCTTTTGCCAATGATTTTATACCTCGAGCTTAATTAGTCGGCATCCTTGAGTTTCTAACCTTATTGGTTTTGCCGATTTTTTACCCTAAGTTTAATCAACTCCCTTGGGTTTCTAACCTATTTTGGCTTTTGCCAAATAGTTTAATACCCTGGGTTTCATTGATTGGTTTGACTTGCCTACTTTTTGTTTTAACCTTGCTGGGTCTGTACGCTTTTTTCAGCACCTTTTGTGATTCTCTTCCGCGGTTTCACTGACTGGCTCTAGCTTATCAGCTTACTTCTAGGTCTGTTCCCAGTTCAAGTTCCTTGACCAGCTTATCGGCCTACTTACCTATGCCCCAACTTCAGGAGTTTTCATTTACAATAAAAGATAAATGCTCAAGTGATAAAGAACTAATTAAATCTCAGGTGCTAGAAGCTTAATCATGAACAAATAAGTATCTTCGGAAACATAATATTTGACTTAATCAACATGAAGTTATCAAAAAATCAGTCCTAAATTATGCGATCTACCAAATATGAACCTAAACTTTCGTAATCATAAATAACTAGAATTACACAGTAAACTTACCATCATCCGAAGTAGAAACTCTAGATTTAGTTGCTTTTCAAGGTAGTATAGTAGCATTCTCATGATACTCGTCATTCTTTTTCGATTCTCGCTTTTCTCTTTCTACTAGATTCCCATCATGCATGTCCTCTTAATATTATTCTTATCTTCCTCATGGGAGACTTTGTCATTGGAATCTTCAACAAATTCTTTGAGGTGACCCTTGTGGATGAGATCTTTCACCTTTTATTTGAGATCATGATATTCTTGTGTTAGGTGGCTTTGACCCCGATTGAAGAGGCAATATCTTTCTTTAGTTTTTTATGAGATGACACCTTCATATTTCTGAGCCACCTGGGCAGCTCCTTGTCTTTTATCAAGATCTGCTCGAGCGGGATTGTCGTTGGGGTATACGTCTCCAGAGGTTCTTGTTGAAGCGAGCCACATATTCTTTGAGGCTCTCCATTGATTTATGTTTTATGGTAAGCAAGTAGGCCACATGTTGACTTTTATTCCTTCCTCCAAATGCCCTAGCCCATTCTTTAAAGAAGAAAATTGACTTCCTCCTCAATTGTCGAAACCAGACGTGGGTCGTGCTGGTTAATGTTAATGAAAGTACCTTGCCCTTAATAACCTCTGTCACTCCGTAGATGTCCATCCATTCTCTGTATGCGTCCAGGTGGTCGATAGGATCTATTAAGTCGTCATACTGTATGATAGCAGAGAATTTTAAACTTCAGAGGGATTATCTCTTCCATGAGTGGTGAATCTGCCTGGTCCATTATCTTTTCAGGATCATATCGTCTACCTTTTCATTTTTCACTAAGCTTCTGTGCTTTCTCTGTCTACTCGTGTCGGCTAAGTGGCTTCCCCTCGTCGAGCATGATTTCTCGAGACCTGGTCAGCTTTCCAAGTAGCTCACACTACTGTGGCTGTCACGCAGTTATCAGGTCTAGTCGGCGGAAGAGACTTAGTTGGTAGAAGATGCCTAATCGACGGAAGAGGTCTAGTCGGCTGAAGAGACCTAGTCAGTAGAAGAGACCTGGTCGGTAGAAAATACCTGGTCAATAGAAGAGACTTGATCGGCGAAAGACACTTGGTTGGTATAAGAGATCTAGTTGGCAGAGACTTGCTCGAGCGAGATGTGGCCATGCCTTGGACCTAGTCACGCCTTGGATCCGGTCATGCCTTGGATCCGGTCATGCCCTGGATTGGGTCATGACCAGTTATGTAGTTCACTTGTCAGGTCTTTGCAGTAGCTTTGTCCTTCCGTGGACCTCAGACGAGCGTAGGTTGTCTTTTCTTTTTGTTGTTCGAGTTTTTTTTTAAAAAAAAGGGTTGTGATCTGATACATTTCTTTAACTTTTCACAGTAGCCAGTTTGTCTTATAGATGCCTTGGAAATTCATCGAGTTGCTTTCTCCATTATGGGATTTGTTGATAATTTCTCCCAGAGCTTGTTTTGGAATTCATCGATTTATCTCATCCAGGATCTGTTCTGGAACTTGTTGATTTATTTTTTCTAGGTCCTGCTTTAGAACCTGTAGACTTGCTTTGCCCCGGAACTCCTCGGGTCTGAGCAGTTCTTCGGCTCATCTTCTTCTTCGGACGGGCCGACTTATCTTACCTAAGATCTGTCCTGGAGTTTGTCGATTCATTTGTTCTGGGTTCTGGGCCCATGCGTTTCGTCATGAGCCTAATGTCGAATCGAGGGTTGAGACAAGGTAGGTTCGGGTCGGGTGGCACAGAGGTCGAGAAAGAACCGCTAGAGTTCTCCGTCGGTGGCCGAGAACTTCTCAACGCTAAGGTCTGGTCGGTCGTGGTCGACTTGGGCTGCTGGGTTTGGACTTACCTAGTTTGTGCGTCTGATCTTCCGGTTTGATCTCCACTTCTATCGCTTGGTCCGTTCTTCTTTTATCTTCCCATAACAGTTCCAAAGTCTACTATAATATTAGTGGATATTTTCTCAAAAAATACGTTTTAAAAAGTCTCGAAAATGTCAAAGGTAATATTAAAATTTTAGAAAGAATTGATGTATGTTAAAACGTATAGGAAAGACAATAAAACAACGATAAAATCCCTGAAAAAGAAGAAGCATCTACGACTAAACTATGGGTTATCATATTTTCTCCTCCTCTCATGTGAAGAAATTGATTAACAGAAACTTTAAAAAATGTTATATTTGTAATTATTTTTTAAAAAGGTTTTATATTTATATTTCTTAATATATTTATGGAAATACATTCTCATAAATATTTAAGAAAGCCAAGCTATCTTCCAAATTATCCTAACATTATTTTTTAGTAAGAATAAAAAAGTATTGATGTGTTTCCTAAAAGTAGAAACTCGAGTTAAACATTGACAATGGAAATAAATGATAATGATTTTTTGTTTTGCTTTTTAAGTTTACTTCCTCCCTATTATACTATGCTAATATATTACATCTTATCACTTCTTTCTTATTTATTTTCACTCTTGAGAAGAACTTGTAATCTAAATAAGTATTCAAAGAAAAATATAAAAGATAATAGATTGAAATTTTTTTAGTACAAGAAAGATGAAGATGTAGATTTGAAAACCTTAAACCTCAATGGAATGAGTTGATGTTTTAATCGTTGAGATAAAAATAGATTACAAATAACTACTTAATAATAGCTTTACATGTTGGCTTTGTAAGATGAATGCAAACAAAGTTCCACAGAGTGATCCATAGTATATAGATGAAGACAATTATCTCCATGACCTTTTGGGTATAACCAAAATCAAAGTCGTGAGGGTTATACCCAAAGCGGACATAACATACTAATTGTGGAGATACTTGGGGTACCATAGCTAGAGCTTCCATTCTAATTACAACCTCCTCCATGGTTGTAAACAATATCATCTTCAATTAGTCAATCTACAGCTCTATTCGCCATTTGAGCCAACTTTTTGCATTTCTATCTCCTCTATTTTGCTTCGTTATTATTCTTCACCATTCTCATGCCTTCCCTAACTCTCTCTCTCTCTTCACAACCACTCCCTCCCCCCCCTCCCACGGTATAATCGTCTCTTCTCCCACACTCAACTTAACTCTCAAAATCTCCCACCAGATTATCGTTAGACACTTGATTAGCAAAAAAAGAGTCATGTGACTAACAGCACACCTGCTGATATCCCCTCGATCGTCGAGTTCCCAACCACAGTGCGTAAGAAAGCATCTGATTGACGGTGGGTTAATATCACAACTTGTGCAGCCCAACCCCGAATCACAAGCCTTCTCCCTTTAGTCCTCTCCTCAAAGCTACAGTCCACCAACTACATTTCATTCAAGAACGAATAAAGTCGACCTTGACGGGGATGTCAAGAAGCTTAACTGGTAGAGGTTTGTTAGGATCTCAATCATGAGAATGTGACATGGCTCATCAAGCCTTACACGAGCCAATCTCAGAGTATTAACCAACGACACACTCAATGACGGAAACAAGGTAGTGTAGCAATAGGTGCAAGCTAGCACATATGCGCTATTGGGTGGCTGGTGTCACCATACATGTGGGTGGCAAGCTAGCATGTGATCAAGAAGACATGGC
>NW_019104714.1:71047-84237 GCF_001995035.1 Momordica charantia
TTGTAAACGGATAAGCAATGATGAAGCGATCTTTGTGACAATCATGTCCCCTAGTTGCACTATATCTCGTATCAACTGGTACTTCCTCTCGATGTGCCTTCCTCTTTTATGACTGTGAGGTTCTTTAGAATTTGCCACAGTACCATTATTATCACAATAAAGGGTGTGGGTAAATTCATGTTTTGAACAACTTCCAAATCAGTTAAGTACTTCCTAAGCCATACCGCCTCTTTTGCTGCTTCAAAAACGACAATGTACTCGTCCTCCATGGTAGAGTCTGCAATGCATCCTTGTTTGATGCTCTGCCGTAATACAGCTTATCCACTAAGAGTGAATACTAATCCCGAAGTGGATTTCCTTGAATCCTTATCACTTTGGAAATCAGAGTCTGTGTATCCTATAAAGATCAAATCCTTAGCGACATACACAAGCATATAGTTCCTCGTTCTCCTAAGATACTTGAAGATTCCTTTAATGGAAGTCCAGTGATCATATCCTGGATTGGATTGATATCTACTGACAATCACTACTGCGTAGCAAATGTTAGGCGTAGTTTACAACATGACATACATCAAGCTGCACACTATTGAAGCATAGAGGATGCGTCTCATATCCTGAACTTCTTGAAGTGTCTTAGGACATTTTTCCTCAGGCAGAGAAATTTTGTGCTTGAAAGATAGTAAATCCTTCTTGGAATTCTGCATTAAATATCTGACAAGCATTTTGTTTATATAAGTTGCTTTAGATAGGGCTAGCATTTTGTTCTTTCGATACCTTATGATTTGAATCCCTAGGACAAACTGACTCCTAAATCTTTCATTTGGAATTCAGTTGCTAGCCACTTCTTAATATCAGTGAGGAAACCTATATTATTCCCAATGAGTAATATATCATCTACATACAGCACTAAGAAAGCTATAGTGCTATTGGTGATCTTTTTCTATACACAAGGCTCATCAACATTCTTGTCAAAACCATAAGATTTGCTCATAGTATCAAATCTTATGTTCCAAGATCGAGACGCTTGTTTCAATCCATAGATGGATCGTTTAAGCTTGCAAATCTTTTGCTCTTGACCTTGCTCAATGAACCCTTCCGGTTGAGACATATAAATAATTTCTTCAAGATTGTCATTCAGAAAAGCAGTCTTGACATTCATTTGCCAAATTTCATAGTCACAAAACATGATAATGGAAAAAAGTATTCTTATAAACTTTAGCATGGGAACCGGGGATAAGGTTTCCTCATAGTCCACCCCTTTCTTTTGGGTGTAATCCTTTACCACAAGTCAACCCTTAAAGGTGTGTATCTTGCCTTCGACGTCTCATTTTCTCTTGTAGATCCATTTACATCCTATAGCTTTTGTGCCATCGGGTTGACCTACAAGGTCCTAAATGGAATTGAAGTACATAGACTCCATTTTCAGGTCTAAAACTTTGACCCATATGTCCTTATCAACATATTCCATTGCCTCTTCGTAGGTCAATGGATCCTTAATGCCATCATCAGGTATGACAACCTAGGTTTCTGTTAAACCTACGTGATGGTCAGGTTGTGACATAATCCTC
Source organism: Momordica charantia (assembly GCF_001995035.1). Next base: position 72,616 of record NW_019104714.1, read on the forward strand.
CCATGACATCGAGGCACTCTCAACTCTTGAGGTGGATGTGCTAGCACAATCAACAACTCCTGTTGAAGTACCATCTTCATCAGTAATTCTTGTTGATGCATTTATAGCTTTATTAAAAATCTCATTTAACACTATTTTACTTCGTGGTTTATGATCTCTTATGTGGTCTTCTTCAAATAAGGTAGCATTTGTAGATACAAACACTCTTTTATTTTGTGGATCGAATAAGAGACCACCTTTTGTTTCCTAGGGTAACCAAATAATAGACACACTTTTGAACGAGATTCTAGTTTCTTCAGGTTTGTCACTAACACATGCGCTGGACATCACAAATTCTAAAGTGACGTAAACTATTTATACGTCATCTCCATAGTTCAAAAGGAATTTCATAAACACTTTGTTTTTATGGAAATGTGTTCAAAATGAATACTACTGTATCTATTGCATAACCCCAAAATGAGGCAGGCAATTGAGCATAGCTCATCATAGATCCAACCATGTCTAACAGGGTTCTATTTCTCCTTCATGATACACCGTTATGTTGAGGTGTACAAGGTGCTGAGAGTTGGGATGTAATTTCATGTTCTATCATATAGTCTTAGGAATCTTAAGTCCATATACTCTCTACCCCAATCAGATCGAAGTGTCTTTATTGTCCTACCTAATTGATTCTCAACTTCAGTCTTGTACTCCTTAAACTTTTCAAAGACTTCAGACTCATGTTGCATTAGGTAGACATATCCATACCTTCAATAATCATCAATGGAAGAGATGAAATATTCATACCTTCCTCTTGTTTTAACATTCATTGGACCACATAGATTCAAATGCATAAGTTCTAAGGATTCTTTGGCTCTATAACATTTTCTAGTAAAAGGCCTTTTGGTCATTCTGCCTTCAAGACAATATTCACATGGAGGTAAGAAGACATCGTCTAACTCACTTAAAAGTCCACTCTTAACCAATCTCCCAATCCTATTGAGACTTATGTGACCTAATCTTAAGTGCCAAAGATAGTCATTTTCTTTAAGAGAAGTTCTTTGCCTTTTATTTTGAGTTTTAGCATTTTTAAACAACACAGTAATCAAAATTGCTTTAGCAACGGTTGGTCTTATCAAATATAAATTGTTTTCTAACTTTGCATAACAAAAATCAACACTTCTTTTAGAAATGAATATTTCATTTATGTAAAAGAAACATCATAGGATTGTTCTAACATACGAGAAATTGAAATTAAGTTCCTCCTTAACGTGGGAACTTGTTAGAGTTGACTTTTTGCTGCAAAAATGTGTGTCAGTAGGCCTGTTTGACCACGATTTTGAACCATTTTCCATCATTATTTGTCAAAAAGGAGTACATATTCTTAAAGTAGAACATGCACAGAACATTTATGGATATATTACAATATATGATATTTTAGGAAAAAAATGAGAAAAACATGATCAAATTTCGAGGAAAATAACAGTTTCCGAATTCTGCAGGAAATTGCACCTGGCACAATTTGGGAGCATTTTTTCCAACTTTGCCAAAACGTGCATTTTGATTAATGAAGGGCAAGGGGGACATTTCCAACATGTTTGAATCAAGCGACAACCGTGAGTCCAAGTCAAAAATGGAATGTTAGGTGAAACTCAACCCATTTCCACTTAAAAAGATGGGGCGTTCAACCAACTCGAGGATCTATAAAAGGAAGCCTCTCCCTCAGCTTCAAATCATCCCTTCCATGCTCGTTTTCAGCTTCATTTCATTCCTTCTTCATAACAGAACTTGTTCTTATACTTTAGATTTAAATTTTAGTTGTTATTTCCTTGTATTTTCATATTTTTGCTTACCGTATTGCTTTTAATTCAAGTTCTACATTTTATTTTTCATTTATTCTATTCTTCTTAAGTTCTTTAGTGATTTTACACTCCCCTCACACTTGAAATAGAAGAGAGTCAAGAGAGAACTTCTTGTACGGCTTCTTTATTCGTTTTAATTCAATGAAAATTACTTCCCTTATGTTTTTGTGTGTTTTCTTTCCTTTAATTATGCGCTAGATTAGTTTTCAACCTTTTTGTGGAATGCCTTAGCCAAAATGATTTGATTTTCAACACGCTCGTGATTTTGTCCAGATTTTGCCTGGCACTTTTTTGGGTTGGTTTCTAAAAACTTATTTTTACATCTTTTTTTCCATTTGGCCAGTGGGATTTTGATTTATACACTAAAGTCTAACTCTGAGAAGGGTGGATTAGGTAAAATAATGGGAAATGAATATGAGATGTGACTTAGACATAAGCGCATAAAACACGGTCCTAGGCATAGGCCCTCTGACCCATAATGCAAATGAGTTGATAAATATTCTCTAGTATTGTAATCACACATAGACATATGACTGCAGGTTACCTTAGCCTCTGCAGCAACAAAAGCGGTAGTTAAAAAGTAGAACTCAATTTCTCAAGAATTGCTAGAGAATTGCGCCTGGCCCAATTTCCCAACAAAGTGTGTTTTCCATGTTGTGCAAGTGTGATGCAAGTGATTTTGCTGTAGGTGCGATGTTCGGTCAGCGAAAAGGTAAAGTCCTTCATCCTATGTATTATGCAAGTAAGACATTGAACAATAGCCAATTAAACTATACTGTGACTGAGAAAGAGCTTTTAGCTGTTGTTTTCGCATTTGATAAATTTCGTTCATATTTGATTGGGACTAAGGTGATAGTTTTTATGGATCACTCTACATTGAAATACTTGTTTGCTAAAAAGGAAGCTAAGCCTAGATTAATTAGATGGATATTATTGCTACAAGAGTAGCATATCACTTGTCCTTATTATGCAAGAGTTATGCAAGAGTTTGATTTAGAGATAAGAGATAGAAAAGGAACAGAAAACCAAGTAGGTTGATTATGATAACTCGAAAATTAAAGAACATTTTGTTGATGAGCATCTGTTAGCTATTTCTAAAGTCCCTTGGTATGTTGAGTATGCAAACTATCTGGTTAGCAACATGATTCCTACTGGTTTAAGTAAGCATCAAATTAAAAAGTTCTTTCATGATGTTAGGTTTTATAGATGGGATTAACCTTTCTTGTTTAAATTGAGACCTAACAAAATTCTTCGCAGGTGTGTTGTTGAGCATGAACAGAAGGATATTCTGGAGGCGTGCCAGAAATCATCATATGGTGGACATTTCGCTGGACGTAAAACTACAGCGAAGATCCTCCAAAGTGGTTTCTTTTGGCTGTCCCTATTTCGAGATGCTCATATATTAGCTCAAAGTTATGACTGGTGTCAAAGATCAGGTAACTTGACACCGAAATATGAGATGCCCTTAAACCCAATATTGGAAGTTGAACATTTCGATGTTTGGGGCATCGACTTCATGGGTCCGTTCCCGCCTTCATTCGGTAAGAATTACATTCTCTTGGTTGTTCACTATGTTTCGAAATGGGTTGAGGCTTTAACCACTCTTACTAACAATGCCAAGGTAGTTTCTCTCTTCTTGAAAAAGTTGGAACATGGAGACTTAGTTTTGTTATTCAATTCTAGATTAAGGTTGTTTCCAGGTAAACTTAACTCTTGATGGTCGGTCCTGTTTGTAGTTGAACGTGTTTATCCACATGGAGCTGTGGATTTGAGGGATTCGAAAGGTAATATTTTTAAGGTAAAAGGGCATCGAGTAAATAAATACTTTGGTGAGCATATTGACAGAGGCAAAACCTCTGTAATACTGAAAGATCCATGAAAAATAGTGATAACAGTCCCTCTGTCAGTATTGAGGACGTTTTTGTGTAAAATATTTTTTGTCGACAACTTCCAGATGCTCTAGCATGGCTTCTGCTTCCAACTCTTCAATCAATTCCTCATCTAGGATCTTCAGCAAGAAGCATTCTTCTGATTCAGCTGGGAATTTCATTGAGTCGTATACGGAGAATTCCACTTCTTGATCTTGAACTCGCATCGTCAACTCTTCTTTGTAAACGTCTACCAGCGTTCTCCCTGTTGCAAGAAATGGCCTCCCAAGGATGATAGGGACCTTTTTATCTGCATCATAATCCAAATTAATAAAGTCAGCAGGAAAAATAAATTTATCAACTTGTACTAGGACGTCTTCAATGTTCCCTTCTGGATGCGTGATGGACCGGTCCACAAGTTGCAATGTCATCGTTGTAGGCCTTGCTTCTCCTATACCTAGCTTGTTATAGATGGATAAGGGCATGAGGTTGATGTTGGCTCACAGATCACATAATGCAAGCCCTATTTCTTGTCCTCCAATGGAAATGGGTATCGTAAAACTTCTAGGGTTCTTCATCTTCGCTGGAATTTTGCTCGTGACGATATTGCTGCAAGCCTTGGTCATCGCCACAGTCTCATACTCTCTCAGCTTTCTCTTCTTGGTGAGTATCTTTGTTAAGAATCTTACGTAATTCAACATCTGTTATAGAGCTTCCACCAAAGGTATGTTTACATGCAGTTGCTTTAACACATCAAGGAACTTCTTGAACTGAATGTTTTGCTATTTCTTCTGCAACCGCTTAGGATATGGTGATGCTGGTTTGTATTCTGTTGGAGCATCTACATGCTCTATCTGCTTTCTTTTCTCGGGCATTCTAATCTGTGTTGATTCTGCCTTGGATGCATTGATCTCTACTGGGGTGACCTCCTCACTAGTGCTGTTGTGAATTTCCCTAGGTTGCTCCATGTTTTGCACTAGTGGAGTGGTTAAAACTTTCTCTGCTGGCTCACAATTCTTAGTTGTATGAGATTCTCCTGATTTTTTCTGAGTAGGCTCGCTTACTACCCCTGGAACAGTCGGGTGTGCCGGAGGTAATGCTTTGCCACTTCGCAGTGTGAGAGATTTACATTGCTCCTTACCATCCCTCTTCGGTACTTCCATATCGTTCGGCAATGCTCCATAAGGTCTGCTCTTCAAATCAGTTGCTAGCTGTTCTACTTGCAGCTCTAGATTTCTTACTTATGAGGTTTAGCTATGCACGGTAGTATCATTATTGGCCATATCTTACTTCATCAAGTTTTTCAATGACGCAATCGTTCTTTCTGCGGGCTTCTGTGCCACCACTTGACCTTGATTAGCAAATCCTGGAGGAAAATTCCCTTTCTGCTGATATGCTGGACCATCGAAGGTGCCAAAATTATTTCCTCCCTGATTTCCACTCCAGCTGAAATTGAGGTGATTTCTCCATCCTGGGCTATATATGTTGGAATAGGGGTTGTTTCTGCTGTTATGCAGATTCCCAAGATAGTAAACCGACTCTGGGTTGCCAGGGCAATTGTTATAATGATGATCTCTCTCGCAGAAAGAGCAAGAAATCCCCTGAATGTGGCTAACATTTGCCTTGCCGGCAGATGCTCCCACTGTGCTCTGCTGCGTCATGCTTTTCATCACTAAATCTGTCAAGTTTTCAATTTTCGAGCTCAAAGCAGAATATGATTCAGATTCATTAAGCCCATTACCTCCTCTACCTTGAATAACTCTAGGGTCTGACCATGAATGGTTGTTTGATTATATTCTCCCTAAGATGTTGAATGCATCAGCATAAGGTTTTGCTAGCAATGCGCCATTTGCTAAGGCATCAACGACCAGACGCGTAGCGTCGTCCAATCCATTATAATACATTTCAATCTGGATGCACCTTGGGATTCCATGGTGAGAGCATTTCTGAAGCAGTCGCTAGTGAATAGGGGAACAACTTAAGCCGCAACACTTCTTTGCTGTATCCTTCATCCTTAAACGAATTACATACCCCCATGAAAAACTTCAGATGTGAATGCGGGTCTTCAGTAGGATGTCCGTGAAACTGACCCACTGTCTGGAGCATCTGAAACATTACGGGTTTTAGTTCAAACTTTGGGGCAGCAATTTCAAGCTCCGTGATTACTGGGTTGAAATTATAAATGCTGGAGCCGCGTACGTCCTGATTTCTCTATCGATGTCATCTGCTAGTAATACAGCATTGAGAGGGGGCACTGCTACCTAAGGGTCAGCAGCAATAGGAACCTCATCTACTATTTCTTCGATCCTCACATTTGGCATAATAGGTTGACGCATATTCGGGTTGGGTGATTTATATTTGCTTCAGCTTGGGTTCTTCTTTTCTCTCGTTGATTTCTATGGAACGTTCATTCTATCTCGTGATCGATAATGTATTCCAAGCTCTCAAAATCATTCATGAACCTACAACCACACAAAAATGTGAGAAAAAGAAAACTCTATTAAGCACCGAATCTACAAACACTATTGTTTAGAATAAAATCACTAAAGTCCCCAGCAACGACACCAAAAACTTGTTGCGTCCACACAACCGTGCTGACAACACGTGCAAGTATACACGAAATGTCGGTTGTAGTACGAAACGAGGTTGAATCTGCAGGGACCTTAGATGATATTTTAAACAGTGTTGACAGATACCAAAAGCGTAAAGAAGTATAGACGTTGTTTCCTGACTTGAACAAGTAAACATAAAATAAACGAGGTAGTAAACAATCCACAGCAGCAGACACACTTCGTAAAGCTGACGACAGGCAGAAGAAACAGCACAGAATATGAAAACGGGGAGAATACAGATATGGAAAAGTGGGGGGACTCACATGCATTCACAAACCTATTAACCTACCCTCTAACTAACAACATCCACTAATGCCCAGCTCGACTTGGTTCGCTTCCGAGAAACTCGAACATGAAAACCCACAACTCTCGTTGCTAAGTTCCAAGCAGTAAAAACAAGCTCTAGGCAAGATTAGAGGACCCCATTCTTGAGAATCCACAAAGCTATACAAAAGCGCTGATCCCAAATGAAGCAAGTCAGCAACCATAAGTCCTCCTGGGTCAACGTAGAAGCAAGCAAATAGAGCAGAGTGACCAACAATCCTCAATAAGATATCAGAAATTAATACAGCTTCATTTAAAAAACAGATATAGTAGTTAGAGGTTCAGTTTACAACAGTTGTGCCCTATATCTCACGAAAGTAAAAAAATTTCATCAAGAGGAAGAAACAATTCAAGAAGCATTTCTCCAACCAAAAAGAGTCAAAAGGTGAAAAGAGTAAAAATGATGAGGTAATTTGTTATGAATGCAAGAAACTGGGCCACATTAGAACCGATTGTCCTCTTCTCAAGTAATCCAAGAAATCCAATAAGAAAGAGATGAAGGCTACTTGGAATGATAGTGATGAAAGTGGAAGTGAAACTGAGAATGAAGAAGTGGCCAACTTTTGCTTCATGGCTCATGGTGACAAGGAGGATGAACAAGATGATGAGCTAACTCTTGACCCTCCTTCTTATGATAAGTTGTTTGAAGCTTTTGAGAATATGCAAAAATATTTAGAAAGGCTTGGTTCTAAATATGTTATGCTTAAAAAGAAATATAATTTCTTAGCTAGTGAAAATCAGTATTTACTTGATGATATTACTTGCTTAAAGAAAAATGAGCATGATGTTGTAAATATCTCTTGTGATAAGCATGTTCTTGATTGTGATGAGAAAAATGCATTACTTGATAAAATTAGATTTCTTGAGCATGATTGTCGCGAAAAAGATAATTTGATTAAATTGCTTAAGAAAAAATGAATGAAATGCTTTAGTGTAACTTGATAAGGCTAAAGATTCTATTAAAAAGTTAACAATATGTGCTCAAAAAGGTTGGACAAGATAATTAAAGTAGGTAAGCCTTATAGAGATAAAAGATGTTTAGGCTATATTAATGAATGTTCTACTCCCTCAAGTTCTAAAACTATTTTTGTTAAAGCATCTCCTGATATGCCTAAGCTTGTTGCTCCTAAGGTTGTATCTAAACATGCTAAAATTAGCTTTGTGCCTATACTTTATTATTGTGGTGGTGAAGATCATATAAGACCTGAGTGCTTTAAATTAAAATATGCTCAAACTACTTCTCCTAGAAGAAATTTATGTCAAAGGGCAAAGTTTCACAATGCTCCAAAAAATAATTTCTCCAAGAAAAGTAGGGTGCATAATTTTGATGTAAAAGATAATTCATTGCATAATATTGTTTGTTTTTCATTTGGCAAGTATGGACATAGATCTTATTCTTGTTACTTGTCTAAATCTTATACCTTCAATGAAAATGCAAAAAATGAAATTGATCCCTAAGTATGTTAATGCTAACCTTCTAGGACCCAAACAAGTATGGGTATCAGAGGATCAAATTTAAATTTTTGTGTTTGTAGGTTTGTTTGAAAGCTTTTAAGAAAAGCAAGTGGTACTTTGATAGTGGTTGCTTGAGACACATGAAGAGAGACCAATTCAAGTTTGTCACTCTCTCAGAAAATGATGGAAGTTTTTTAACATTTTGTTACAACAAGAAAGGTAAAATAATAGGTAAGGGTAGTATAAGTAACAAATCATCTATTTTTATTGAAAATGTACTTTTGGTTGATGGTTTAAAGCATGGTTTACTTAGTATTAGTCACTTGTGTGATAAAGAATTTAGAGTTGTGTTAGATAAAAAAAAATGCATCATTGAAAATGCTAGAGATGGAAAAGTTTTATTTTTTGAAAATAGAGATAAAAATGTGTATACTGTTGATTTAAATGATTTCCCTATTAGTGATAAATATTTATTGGTCATGCATTATGATTCTTGGTTATGGCATAGAAGATTAGGACATGCTGGCATGCTTTTAATTTCAAACATTTCCAAGAATTCTTTGGTCAGAGGTCTTTCCCAAGTTTAAATTTGAAAAGGATAAAGTTTGTGATGCTTGTCAAATGGGTAAGCAAACTAAGTCTTCATTTAAAGCTAAAAATGTGATTTCTACTATAAGGCCCCTACATCTATTACACATCGAATTATTCGACCCTTCTAGAATTGCTAGTTTTGGAGGGAACTATTATGACTTTGTGATAATTGATGATTTTTCAAGATTTACTTAGGTTTTGATGCTAAAACATAAGGATGATGCTTTCAAAAGTTTTTCTAGTTTTGCTAAAAGAGTTCAAAATGAAAAAGGTTGTTGATTTCTAAAATTAGGAGTGATCATAGAGGAGAATTTGATAGTAATGCTTTTGAAACCTTTTGTGAAGAAAATGGATTTTCTCATAATTTCTTCGCTTCAAGAACTCCTCAACAAAACTGTGTGGTTGAAAGGAAAAATCGAACTTTGTAAGCATTTGCTAGGTCAATGTTGCATGAGTATGGTTTACCTTCATACTTTTGGGCGGAAGTCGTTAACACTGCTTGTTATATTTTAAATAGAGTTTTAATTATATCTTCTCTAGATAAAACTCCTTACGAACTTTGACATAACAAAATTCCAAATATTGGGTATTTCAGGATTTTTGGATGCAAATGTTTTATTTTGAACGAATAAAAGCTTGGAAATTTTGATTCTAAGACGAATTTTGTTATTTTCCTTGGCTATTCATCTACTAGTAAAGCTTATAGAGTTTTCAATAAGAGAACTTTGGTATCTGAGGAATCTATGCATGTGGTATTTGATGAATCTTGCAACATTGTTTCTAATGATTCTTTTTGTAGTGGTGCTTTAGAAAGAAATTTTTGAGACTTACTTGTTAGTGACAAAGCAAAAAGATTGCTTCAAGTAAGTAAGAAGTGAGCATCAACGAAAATAAGGTGGACGGTTCTTTATCCATGCATAAAGAGTGGAAGTATGCTTCATCCCATCCTAAGGATTTAATCCTTGTTCGACATCATCCAAAATTCCCTATTATGCATAAACTTTTGTTTCGCAAATTGAACTGAAAAGTTTTAATGATACCGAAAATGATGAATTTTGGATTTTAGCTATGCAAGAAGAATTTAATCAATTTCAAATGAACAAAGTTTGGGGATTAGTCCCTAGGCCTTCTAATGCTTCTACAATTGGGACTAAATGAGTCTTTAGAAATAAAATGGATGAGAATGGAAATATGATTAGAAATAAAGCTAGACTTATAGCTCAAGGTTATTGTCAAGAGGAAGGAATAGATTACAAAGGTTGTTAGATTATAAGCCATTAGAATGTTACTTGCTTTTGCATCTTATAAGAATTTTATTTTGTATCAAATGGATGTAACAAGTGTCTTTTTAAATGGTTATATTATGAAGGAAGTTTATGTGGAACAACCTCCGGGCTTTGAAAGTGTTGATTTCCAAATCATATTTTTAAGTTGAAAAAGGTTCTTTATGGTTTAAAACAAGCTCCAAGAGTCTCGTATGATAGACTTACTAATTTTCTTCTTGATAATGGTTTTAAAAAGGGTAAAATTGATACTACACTCTTTATTAAATCTAAAGAAAATGATATGTTATTAGTCAAATATATGTGAATGATATTATTTTTTGTTATAATAATCTTTCTATGTGTGAAGAATTTTATGCATAATAAGTTTGAGATGAGTATGATGCGAGAACTTAAGCTTCTTTCTTGGACTCCAAATCAAACAACTCAACGATGGTATCTTCATAAATAAAGAGAAATACATAAGGGATTTGCATAAAAGTTTCAAAAGGTAAAATTACCAAAACTCCTATGAGCACATCTGTTAGAGTTAACTTTTTATTGTAGAAACATGTGTCGATAGTCATGTTTGACCACGTTTTTGACCCATTTCCCATTATTATTTTCCAAAAGGACCACATATTCTTAAAGTATAACATACATAGATTATTTTTGCATAAACGTCAAACTATGGTACTTTAGGAAAAATATGAGATAAATGTGGTCAAAGTTGGAAGAAAATAACAGAATTCTGTCTTTTGCAAAATTGCGCCCGGTGCATTTTTGGAGGGCAATTTGTCAAAACGCACGTTTTGATTAATGAAGGGCAAGGAGGACATTTCCCACATATTCAAAACCGTGAGTCAAAGTCCAAGTGAGGTGGTTATGTGAATCTCAACCCTTTCCCACTTAAAATGGAGGGGAGTTTCAACCAACCAATGGTGCTATAAAAGGAAGTCATTCATCCCTCAGCAAATCATCCTTTCTAAGCTTAATTTCATCTTCTTTTAGATGCTCTCTAGTTGTAGAACACGTTTTTAGGGTTTATGTTCATGTTCTAGTTGTTCATTTCTTCGTTTTTCACGGTTTTACCTTTCGTAGTGCTTTTAATTCGAGTTCTTACTTTCGTTCTTTGTTCATTCTGTTATCTTGAAGTTCTTTAGCGAGTTTCAACTCCCCTCACGCTCAAGAGAGAAGAGGATCAAGCTAGAACTCCTTGTACGGCTTATTTATTCATTTAAATTCAATGAAAAATACGTTCTTTATGTTTTCGTGCATTTACTTTCATTTAGTATGTTCTAAATTAATTATCAACCTCTTTGTGGAATGCCTTAGTCAAATGATTTGATTTTTAACACGCTCGGGATTTTGGCCAGATTGCACCTGACACTTTTTTGGGTTGGTTTCTAAAAACTTCTCTTTACTTTTTTTTTCCATTTGGCTAGTGGGAACTTGATTTATAAACCAAAGTCCAACCTTGGGCAATGTGAGTTAGGTAAAATAATAGAAAACCAATATGGGATGTGACTTAGGACTAAGCACATAAAACATGGTCCTAGGCATAGGCCCTCTGACCATAATGCAAATGAGTTGGTAGATATTCTCTAGGATTGTAATCACACATAGGAATATGATTGTAGGTTACCCTAGCCTCTGCAGCAACCAAAAG
>NW_019104714.1:84427-98095 GCF_001995035.1 Momordica charantia
TATTTGAACCATTTCACTGCATTACTTGATTTTGAAAAGCAACAAGTCCCTGAGGATTCGACCTTGGATTACTTCCGAGTATTACTTGTGACCGTGTGAGCTTGCACGAGTCTCTAATCTTTTTAAAGGTAGAGAAAATCACAACAACATCCACTCAGCTTGACAAGGACAAGAAAAGTAAATGTGTGGATGTAAAGACTTCTCGATATATGATTAGTTCTTTACTTTATTTAAATGCAAGTAGGCCTGATATCATGTTTAGTGTATGTGTTTGTGCTAGATTTCAATCTTGTCCTAAGGAATCTCATGTGCATGTCGTTAAAAGAATTTTCAATTATTTGCTTGGAACTATTGATTTAGATTTGTGGTATTCTAAAAATGTTGAGTTTAATTTCGTAGGATATTCTGATGCGAAATTTGTGGGTAGTTTACTTGACCTAAAGAGTGTTGGGAAATTAACGGTCCTGTATAATTTCCCCTTCTACATAAAATATTCACACACAACCCCAATAATCAAATAAAGAACAAAACTGTGAAGAACAAAAAAACTACAAATCAAATTATACTGGTTCACCACTAAGGGCTACGTTTAGTCTTCCACTCAGATGTAGATAATTCACTAACAATGTTAAGGATTAGATACAAAACTCTCCTCAAAATATCATTTAGAGGCCCAACAAAAGTCCCCTAGCTTCTAAGTATTTTACACAATTAATACTTGGTACAAGAATGGAAAACCTCATCGATAAACACAAACACGAGTTTCCGACGACGCACTACAACCCAAATTTTCCTCCTCTTGTCTCTCTGCCTCACTACTACCCGCCGCCACAAAATTTTATCAAGATGTGCCACCACCTTTTTTGTTTCTTTTCTTCATGGCACACACCAAAACGTTAAAGTATCAACATATATATTTTGTTAAAACAAAGGCTCTAATAATTTGGACCCTGACCCAATAATCTTCACAATTAATTTTCATTCTTTTATTTTCCATTATTTTTGTCTCTAATCCCAAAAATCTCTCACTTGGAGACAAAATAATAATTTCAACTCCCACTACAAAAATAGTGCCCCATCATCTTCGCAACCTCGCCAAGGCTCAGTTCTAACTGCACCAACAGTAACTGACTCTACAACTACTCGGCCTCATCCAAGCTCCGTCTATGATTGCCCCGAGATTGAGCAATCCTACGTGGTATTGTCTCCCAAATGTTAGAGACACAGCCATGTGCTCCCACTCGATCTAAGTGGTCCCTGTCGCTTCCTTTTTCGATCGAACCCAACGACCTCCGAAGGAAGATTCCCTTTATGAATTGGCACTCCCACCCAAGTTCGTTGCCTTTCAATAGACATTACCCTTAACTTCCAAACCAACTGTAGTTTTCTCCCTCAAAGCAATATCTCGTCTATGCAACTTCATCAACTCACTCATCGGTGTGACAACTGAGGTATTATACCGACAACCTGTTGAACACCTCACTGAGTTGTTCCCCTTACCCTTTCCTCTACTTCCCAACTGTTGTACTTGAGTTGATGTCAAATTCTTCTAATCTATCTTGGTTGTCAATGCTGCCGATTCTTTCAACTCTCGCCCTGAACCATCTGCAGCTACTATATGCATCCTTTTTTCTCTCAGATCCCCTGGCAACCTTAAACTCAGACACATAAACAGAAGAACCACCCTCGATTCCCTTTTGAGCTTCCTGCGACCTCCAACAAACTCATTGCTGTAGCCATTTTCATCTAGCTTCCCCATGGAAAACAAATTAAATCTGAAGCTAGGAATATACCTGACGTCTCATAGCACCAACTCGACCCCTTCGCTTGTCTTCAAACAAACATCTCCAATTCGTCTCACCTTGGAGATACTCTCATTCCCCATTCTCACTGAGCCATAATCACATGCAGTAAGAGATGAGAACCAAAGTCTATCTGAAACAACATGCGCTGATGCTGTAGTGTCCACTATCCATTAGTCTACAGATATGTTCCTCTGAACACAAGCTAGAAACTCTTAAATCTGATCTGCTTCTGTTACGACGTTTATAGAATTGTCCTCCTTCTCAAAATCTTCTTTGAACTTTCTACAAAAATGTTGCACGTGTCCTTTCTTGTGGCAATAATAACACTCAACTTCCCCACTGAAACTCCCACTACCCCTGTTATATCTCTGCTGCTGCTTCCTGTTGTAATTCATATTTGCTTTCCTTTTGTTATAAGCTACCAAAGCTGATTCAACCATGTTTTTTGCCCCTGAAGTAGATTCAAACTTTTCCCTAATTTTCTTCAGGGTTCCTCAGATAAGGCGGCATTACAAATAGCTGAAAATTTCAAGTTATTTTTCCCTAGCGAATTCTACATCGCGGTCTTCATCGTCTCCCAACTGTCGGCAAAGATGTCAATAGTCTTGTAATCTTCACCTCTTCCTCAATGTTGACACTCATCCCTTCTAATTTTTCAAGATATAGGTGAGCTCATTAATGTGGAAATTCATCGAGGTTTCCTCCTCCATGTGGATATTAAAATACTTCGTAAATAGAAGTATTTTTGTATTCGCAGAAGGTTTTTCATTCTTGTCTTCCAAGGCCTTCAACAATTCCTTCGCAGTAGTCTCTTTCGTCACCAAACTACAAACATTCATCGACAACGACATTCTGATGTTCGCAACGACCTGTTCATCCATCTCAATTCAATCCTTGTCTGTCGTCCCTGCTAGTCTCTCCCCCAAAGTTTTGTGTATCTTCTTGCACATAAGAAGATCCTTTATATGCATCTTCCAAAAACTGAAATTATCCCCGGTGAACTTCAGAACCCCTTCATAGTAATGGTGTGCGTGGTATTTGCCTCCCATGATACTGTAACCCTACAGCTATGATACTGTATTCCCTTTCCACATAAAATATTCACACACAACCACAATATGCAAATAAGGAAGAAAACTGTAAAGAACAAGAAAACGACACAACAAATTACACTTGTTCGTCACTAAGGGCTAAATTCAGTCTTCCACTCAGATGTGGGTAATTCACTAATAATGTTAAAGATTGGATACAAAGCTCTCCCAAAAAATATATCCTAGAGGTCCCAACAAAAGTTCCCTAGCTTCTAAGTATTTTACACAATTAATACTTAGGTACAAGAATGAAAAACCTCACTGATAGACACGAACACGAGTTGTAGACGATGCATTACAACCCAAATGTTCCTCCTCTTGTCTCTCTGCCACACTACTACCTGCGCCACAAAGTTTTATCAAGATGTGCCTCCACCATTTTTGTTTCTTTTCTTCACTGCACGCACCAAAACCTAAAAGTATCAACATATATATTGTATTAAAACAAAGGCTCCAATAATTTGGGTCTTGGCCCAATAACCTTCACAATTATTTTTCATTATTTTTATTTTCTATTATTTTAGTCTCCAATCCCAACAAAGAGTACTAGTAGGACTTGCCAATTTATTGGTAGTTCAATAGTTTCTTGGTTTAGTAAAAATTAAAATTTGTTTGCTAGTTGTTATGCTCAAATTCTTTAGATGAAACAAAATCTTTGTGATTTTGGATTAAAGTTTGAATTTTGAAAATGTGAAAATATTTTGTGATAATACAAGTGCTATAAATTTGACTAAAAATTCTATATATCATTCTACGACTAAGCATATTGATATTAGGCATCACTTTATAAGAGAGCATGTGCAAAATGGTCATATTATTCTTGAATTTGTAAGCTCTAATAATCAATTAGCGGATATTTTTACGAAGCCTTTAAATGAATAATGTTTTTGCAAAATTAGGCTTGAGCTTGGTATTATTCGTTGTGATATATCTTAATTTTTTTGTTGTTACTAGTTTTTTTTAGAATGAATATTGATAAGGGGAATCTTTTATGCTAGCTTATGTTCACATTTTTAGGGGGAACTTTTTATGTTATTAATTCATTTTTTCTTGTTATTTTTTGTGATTACAAAGGGGGAGAAGTTTTGGAAAAAATGTGCGCTAAAATTATTTCATGATTTATTGGTTTATTAATTCATTGATGTATTAATTCGGGGGGAAATTAATATTTGAATAATTTTTAAGCATGATATTTATAGTGATTTGTTGGATTTAATGTGATGATTATTAAATGTCTATGTATTTTTCTTTGGAGGTTTGTCATCATCAAAAAGGGGGAGATTGTTGGGTTTTTGGTCCTTAATCTCAAATTAATTCATTTTAATTAATTAATGTTTTGATGATAACAACTCTAATTTTATTTATTGACATTTTTAGCATTTTTAAATTGTCCACAATGTGGAGCTCGTTACAACGATTCCAACGACTATAGGATCATCAAAATCGGAGCTCAAATGAAGGAGTTAAGATTGAAAAAATAAAGGAAAAATACTCGAAAAGATGACGTGGACAATTCGTAGATTGACAAGCGGCAATCTTATTTAAAAAAATAAGAAAACAAATCAAATCAAAACAAAACAAAAGGAATTAAAAGGAAAAAAAAAGTTCAAGTTAACAAACCGTAACTTCTTAAAATAAAAAAATATATATAAAAAAATTATTACATCATGTCAGTGGGTTTTAAAAAATAAAAAATAAAAATTTTCAATATAACCGTTTACGTGCAAAATAAAAAAATAAAAATTTTGAATGTAACCGTTTACGCCCGTGTGTGTATATATATATATATATTTTATTATTATTATATATAATTCTTAATTCCTTTTTCAAAATTATCCCAACCCTTCATTTTTAATAAATAAGATCCAATGGTTCAAAATTAAACTTGATTTTTCTTTTACCATTTTCCGTCCTCTATTTAAAACTAATCTTCTCCTCCAATAATTACACAATTATCTTATTCTCAATCCTCCATAACTTCAAAATTTTCAATTGTGCTATTCTCTCCAAGTTCTCAAATTTTCTTTTCATCGTATTTGTGAGAGAAATTTTATTGTTGTGAGTATTGAATTGTTTGTGAGCTGAAATTTGTACATTCACTCTATTTGAGAAGTTTGTAAGTATATGTTTCGAATTTCCAACTCGTTGTAACGATGTGATCCTCACCATGGAGAGAATCATCTTTATGCTCTTAAAAAGAGTAGTGTACCGATTTGACTCCTACCGTGGAAAGAGTCAGAATTTCATTTTACAACCAAATAGGGGCTTGGGAAGTGGGGTAGGACAGTTGTGCCGAACCACTATAAAAATTCATGGTGTCAAATTTCTCTAACCCTCTCTCTTATTAATTTTTGCAATTAATTTTTGAATTTTGTTATTTGCTTTAAATTTCTCTTATTTGCCGTAGAATTTATTTTATCTTACTTTGTCAAAATAGTATATCTCAAAAAAGTGTATTATTTTTGTTTAGATTGGACACATTTGTTAAAAGTAAACATTTTGTTAATTAAATCGTATTTACTCCCCTCTAGGGTTGCCATATCGATCAAACAACAGTAGCACACGACAATTACCACCAATACAAATTGATCAACAGTACTTCCTATATAGATGAGTCGACCAAAAAAAAAAAGAGTATAGCCACCAAATACAAACAACATAATCACACTCACATTCATAACGTCGTTTTCAGCCACCACACGATCGAGATGCACTTGACCAACCGTAGCCTCGAGCTTGGCCCTCTGTTGATCAAGCTGGTGTGAGGGCTCTCATGACTCCTCTAGAGTTGTCTCCGTTGCAACCTTTTGTTGTTACAGGTAAGAAAGCTCGGCTCTCATGCGATGGACCACCGAGTTAGCCAGCACACCGGCCTGAAAACAAGCAATTGTTAATGAAATAAAAAATAGGAAGAAAAATGAGAGCGAACTCACTTTGCACATCTCTTACAGTGCCTGACAGAAATCTCATTCAAGGTCACCAACAGAAAATACGCCAGGGAGGTCATCCTCTAGATCCCCTCCTGACTGCATCGTCCGACCCTGTCAATATCCTATGGCAGCATGGAGGCTTGGTAAGGCCCTGAAAAACTAAAGGCAGGACTTTGTAAGGAAGACGGCGAACCCTCAAAACGAGGAGACTCAGGAATCGGAGGGAGTGGCTATCCAGGCATCACGAATGCAGAACTTGGGAGCAAAGGTCGAGCAGAAAGAGGATGGGGTGAATGGTGGCAGTGGGAGCAACCCTAGTAGGTCGGGGCAGATCAGACATCTCTGCTCCCAACGTCGTTGGGTTTGGTGGGATCGAACTCGAACCCCCCTCTCCTGATGCAGGCCCTTTGTTAGAACGAAGGCGCTAATAAAGATTCATCTCGTCCTTATCTTCAAAGGACTTGGAAGAATCTAACAACAGGAAAAATGGATTGTAAGAGTTTGAGCCGTAAAACAAGAAGCAAGCGAAAGTCACAACAATAACTTACGTGAAGTGGGATTACCGGAATAGCTGAGAAACAAAAGTTCACTAATAAGTTCCCTCTGCAGCCCTGAAAGTGGACGAGTTAAATTTGATATACGGTATCGACATAAGCTTCCCTCTATAAGTTAGTTTTCCTTTTTTCCCATGTCAGTTAAACCTCTCTCTAAACGTGTCGCTGCATAGGAACGTTCGTCATATATACCAACTGAAAACCAGACAACCACAAAAAATAGAGAAGCAAGTTAACAATAATATTAAGACGTCGCCGAGCTAAAGAAAACAGAACAGTAAATAATTAAATACCTACTCGGAGCCCCAAACTTGGGCGGAATATTAAAAATGCCTCCCCTAGTGGAAAACTAATCCTCGCTAATAAAAAATCATTCATGTTTCTATTTTTAATTAGAACTAGAAATGGTGACTTTCTGCCTGCCACGGCGACGGGAAGCCTTACCGGGAGCCTTCCGCTTCCAAGAAGCGGTACAACTACTATCCGTATCCTCCGGTACTTCTAGAGGCTTCTTCTCCTTCTTCTTTGCCAGATAAAAATACACATTTCTCTTTGGAGGAACAACCTTTAAAGAAAATGCATGTAAAAGTGCAGAAGTCTCGACTGTCAAACCTCCACCGCTACTATATTACCAGGCTATGAAACATGCAAACAGCACATCCCACCCATTAGGGGCCAGTTGGGCGGGAACCAGACCGTCACTAAAAACTTTTTGCGCACAAGGATGGAAAGGAAGACGCAAGCCATGGGAAAATATAGTAGTGTATAAAGTCATTTCTCCCGGTGGCGGGTTAGTCATCTGCTCGTCATGTCCTGGTACTCGCATAACAATACTCTTCGGGACCTCGTAAGTGAATTGATAAAAATCCAAGATTCTTTGAGTGACCGTAGAATGAATACCAGCACAGAGGGATTCGATGTCTTAGAAACAACAATAGTGGCGTCATAACTTCCTGAACTATTCATGTCAACCCCATCTAATCTCACCTCAGCAATGTCCACCCACCCCAATACTGCGGTGATACCAGCACAACTAAAAAACACACTATTAGGCTCTTCAAGTGTCCTCCTTGAAAAATCACCACCCGCTAACCCAGTAGCTACTCTTTCAGCCACATCATCAGCAAATGAACATTCCCCTGCATCACCCCCACCTCGAGGTCCCTACGTCTAAACAAGGTATAGGAGAAGAAACCCTATCTTGGTCAAAAGATTCTAAACACTCAAATGTGAATTTTGCATAACGGAGTTCTAAATGGCGAATGACTACAAAGTATCCTAAGCAACAATCACTCATATTCCAAAAGAAAATAGTTCGGAGATAAAAAAAAATTACCTTAAAGTACTTCACCAAATTTGCTTCCCAATAAGCTTCTCAAACAAAAATGGATCATTGAAGAGGGAGAACACACAATGTACTTCAAAGCAAGGGAAAAAAACCCTAACTTTGAAGTGGAGGCTCATTGTTAGGGATCATTTAAGATTAGGCCATTGATGCCCAAAGTTGGAAGAAAGTTGGGCCCAAAATTGCCTAACCAATTACTCAAGACCGGCGCAAAAGCTATGTGCATCGGCCAGCACATTGTGCAGCCTCTAGCGGCGCATTGTGCGGAAATAACCCCCTCCCCCCACAGTCGCACAATAAGTGTCTGTGGGGGGGGGGGGTCGTGCGTGGCCCACTGCCACGAGGGTGGTTGTGGTGGTGGGCCCTGATTTTAGTGTGGCTCATTGGGTCGCACACCCATCTTTAGACACCTTTTTGAGCCAGTTCCTATATGGTGCCACTCTAGTCTTGTCAAGGTGCATATTTTAGGCACATGGGACCCACTTGTCATTTTTTTGCACATCCAATGGTTCCATTATAGGATGAGATATAGCATGGAGTTTTACTTCAATAGTCGTCCTTGACTTTCCAAAAACTCATTCACATTGCCACCAAAAGCTATAAATTGAAAGGATCCTCAATATTTCGAGGTAAGCAATTCAAACTAAGACTTCCTCTTTCGTCTCTTATCCTCTTAAGTTCATCAATTGACTTAAGCATCGGAGTGTGGTTGGCCGACAC
Source organism: Momordica charantia (assembly GCF_001995035.1). The sequence goes on from NW_019104714.1 coordinate 92,873, forward strand.
CATACCTGTATTTATTCTCTTATTTATCGTTGCAAACCTAAACTCTTCTGACCTACGAATTAATCCTCATTCAATCACTTGACGGTCGATTCACTCGGTAGCTTGATTTGGTCGACCCTGACCTTCGACTCAGCTCGGGTTCCCCAAAAATTTCATCACAGTTTGCTTGTGTATATAGTTTCATTAGAATTTTCGGCTATTGTATTGACCATAGAAGTTGAAGGGGTAGAATTTATTGTTAAATTTTGTAATTGTGAGTTAATCTTGTATAAGATTTTATTTGAATCTATACTTGAAAAGTGTACTGCCTTTAGGTCTGGATCTGTGATTTCAAAGTGTTTAAACAAAGGTTTGTTTTATCTATTGGTTGAAGATGTTCTTTTGGATTTCGAGTTTTGATATTGCTTTTGGTATTGCTTGACATATCTAATTCATTTTCTATTATTTCAACTTGATTAGATATTGTATGCAGAATTTTATTAGAATAATTATTTTGTATTTGTATGTTTTTTATGTCTTTTAAGGTTGGAGCATTGATTTCATTTTCAGGTGAAACGCTCATTTTGAAAGGAGAGACTACTACTTCTTGATTTTGAGCATTAGTAAATTTACTCTCTTCTAAAGGAGGGTGTGTTGAGACCATGGTGGTCGCCTTAGTGGTTTGCCAAATAAGAGAGATTGTATTTGTATTGATACTTTGATATGTAGGGAAACTTAAAGTTTCGTAATATTTCTTGTTTTTTATCCATTGAAAGAAACGAATACTTAATTCAAGTCTTTCCATTGTCTTGTAGTATTCATTCCGGATTTCATTTCTTTCTTTTGTATTGAAATATTTAAAAAATAAATCTCTCAATGGTTTGTTTTTATTGGACAAGAATTCTTGATCAAGACTTTGTTTGTCTATGCTAACTGATTTAGATATAACATTTAATTGGCTTATACGTTGCATATCCGAACGTGTAGGAGATAAGAGTCGCTCCTTCATCCTTGGAGTAAAATGGTTCGGGAATGGCTTTTCCAAATTTTACTCCTTGAAAAGAGGTGCTTGTTTGATCTGGATTATTAGCAGTTACGAGAATTGAGATCCTAGAAGGTTCATATCTAGTGGATGATTATGGTATTGTATGTTCAGTGCGTACAGTTATAGTAAATTCTTCTGTTTGCATGTTCAATGACTTGAATCGTTTTGTGTTGCTCTTCGATTTCATGTTGTTGGGATAAACACTTAATTTTATGTACCAATTATCTCCTCTTGTGTGAACCTAATGGTAAAAATTATAATTCAAAAAAGCACAAGACATAAGCAATTTTAACATGGAAAAACTCCCTCAATGCAAGGAGTAAAAAACCACGGATCAAAGTCAAAATCTCCACTATAACCAATAATAGGCTACACCAAGTTCTCCCTAGCAACAACTAGAGGCATATAATAATAATATCTCGAGACAATAAATCTCCACAAATACGGGAATAAACCGGAGAAGAAAATTATAAAGATCTCACCTAAAAGTGGCACCAACTACCCACTGTATCTGACTGTAAGTAGCTCCAAAAGAAAATTTCACCATCCAAATTGAAGACCCTCGTGCTGTGAGCATGCTGTCAATATTTCACATCGATTGGTCCACGGATCAACCCCCGATTGTGCAAAAAATGCTTATGTACCAAACTATTTTCTTTTCTCAAATTTTTTTTATGATTTCTCTCTCCTCTCTGTCTCTGTATGTGTGCTGCTCCTTTTTCCCTCTCTCACCATATGTCAAGTAGCAGCACTCGTACTAATATATATAAGAAAAACCCTAAAAAAACTAATGCATCAAAGGTTCATGTGGGCCTAAATGATGGGCTTTGACATTGTGAAAAGACCTAACAAATATCCCCATTTTCACCGTGTGAAGGAAATTGTCAATCCAACAACGGAATGACAAAACTCAAGTTTTTCTCTCGGTAGATACTTTACCTATATATCGGATCCATTACGATCAGTATGTGTCTTCTCAAGTTCAAACAGTACATCATTGACAGCATCTCTTATCCAGTGATACCTCACATCAATATTTCGTTCTCGAATGAAATGTTGAATTCTTACCAAGATGAGTAGCACTATGATTATCGTATAATATCACATACTGTTGTTTCTTGAAGCCGAGCTCCTGTATAAATTGCTTCATCCACAACATCTCCTTGCACGCCGCTGCTGCTACAATATATTCTACCTCAGTCGTAGAAAGTGCAACACACTTCTATAATATTGACTTCCATGACACTGCACCACCTACAAATGTCATCAACTAGCTAGAAGTAGACTTTCCGTTATCTAAATCTCCGACCATATCTAAATCGCTGTAACCGACAAGCACTGGTTTCCCACTTCCTGTTTAAAGCTTACCTTTAGAAGTGGGAAACCAGGGAGTACCCCACAAATATCTCATGGTCCACTTGACTGCCTTCTAATGATATGTTCCCGGATTGGACATAAAATGATTAACAACACCAACAACATAAGCAATATTCAGTCTAGTGCATACCATGGCGTACATAAAATTCTCAATTGCTGAAGCATATCGAACTTTACTCATCTCTTCCTTCTCTTTATCTATAGAAGGACTCTACTTGCTACTAAGTTTAAAGTGATTGGATAAAGAAGAACTTACTGCTTTAGCTTTGCTCATGTTGAAACTTTCAAGTAGCTTCTCTATATAATGCTCCCGAGACATATACATTTTCTTGGATGCTTCGTCTCGTGCTATACGAATTCCAAGAATCTTCTTCACTGGCCCCAAATCCTTCATGGCAAAGGATTTGCTCAACTGTTTCTTCAACGTGTCAATTCTTGAAATATTCGAGCCAAAATCAAGATATCATCAACTTAAAGCAACAATATAATAAAGTCATTATTAGAAAACTTCTACGCAAATACGCAACGATGAAAAGTAGTCTTTTTTAAGCCTTGATCTCTCATAACTGACTAAAACCTCTTGTACCACTCCCCCGACACCTATTTCAACCTATAAAGAAATTTATTCAATCTACACACAAGATTCTCGTTGTCTTTCTCCTCAAATCCCTCTGGTTGGTCCACATAAATTTCTTGATCTAAATCACCATGCAAAAATGCAGTCTTGACATCCATCTACTCAATCTCCAAGTCATTTTCATCAAAGTCAACACTTTTCTTCTGACTAATCTCGCTTTGTAACGTGGTCGTGAGGTTTATTCTTCTTGTTTCACCCGATAAACCCACTTATTTTTAAGTGCGGTTTTTCCTTTAGGCAACTTAACAAAGTCAAAAGTGTGGTTTTTGTGCAATGATTTCGTTTTATCTTAATGCATCAATCCACTCTCTTTTGTGCTCATCTTCCATGGACTCCTCATAACTCTCAGGCTCTGCCTTATTACTCATCAATTGGATACCGTGTAGAAGAACGTTGATTTTTGGTAAATCTTTTAAGTGAAACCTCTATAGGAACTTCTATTTCTGATGATTGTTCATGAACATCATTTTCTACCTCAACCTTTTCTGGACCCTCTATCTAATATGTACTATCAAACTGATTATTCTAAACCCCATTCTCAGTCTGTGTAGAAGATTGTGTCAAAAGAACCGAATCCAAGTCAATCAAATCATCATTATGCTGAAACTTTATTTTATTTGTCTTCTCAATATCTTCTTTGGTTTGGTCTTCAACAAATACAACATCCCAACTTCTTATGAGCTTTTTCTGTACTGGATCATACAATTTATAAACAAACTCATCTTGGCCATAGCCAAGGAACGCACATGGTCTTGTCTTTACATCAAGCTTCGATCTCTCATATTTAGGAAAATGTACGAAAGCTTTACACCCAAGGACACACAGGTGATTATAGGATATCTCTTTATATGACCAAATTCTGTCTGGGACTTCAAAATTGAAAGGAACACTTGGCATCTTGCCTGCTCAACTAGTGTTCTGTTCATTCTCTCAACTAGCTCATTCAACTAACGAGTCTTTGGAGGTGTCTTTTGATGTCGAATATCATGACTTTTGCCATATTCATCAAAAGGTCCACAATACTCACCTCCATTGTCGGTCGTGATACACTTGAACTTCTTACCAGTTTCTCTTTCAACAAGGGCATGAAACTGTTTAAAGACTTGCAACACTTGAAGTTTAGTCTTCAATGTATAGACCCAAGTTTTTCTCTAATTATCGTCTATAAATGTCACAGAATATGAGGAACCTCCAAGTGTTTTTGTCTTCATAGGACCACATGCATCGTAATGTACTAAGTCAAGTATATTTGGATTCCTTGAGTGTTGAGGTGCCTTGAAAGAAACTCTAGTTTGCTTCCCTGCTAAGCAATAAGCACATCTTTTTAGAGGTGCATTATTTATATTAGAAAGATTATTCTTATTGGCCAAAATCATCGATCCCTTATCACTATTATGATTGAATCTTTTATGCCATAGTTCAACACTATTTTCATCATCCACTGTATTTATTGTAGAATCAATAATCTTTGCTTTCATCAAATACAATGAGGCACAATCCTCTCCCTTAGCTACAATCATTGAACCTCTAGTAAGCTTCCATTTGTCATCGTAGAAGGTATTGCAGAAACCTTCATCATCAAGCTTACCTGTAGAGATTAAATTCATGCGAATATCAGGGATATGTTTCACATTCTTCTAAACCAGTGTAGTACCATTCTTGGTTTCCAAATGCACATCACTAATACCAACAACTTTAGTCGATCCATCATTACCCATCCTAACACGGCCGAAATCACCAAATGTGTAGGATACAAAGAAATCCCTCCTAGATGTAGCATGAATTGACGTGCCACTATCAATCACCCAATTACTCTACTATGTAGCTAGATTGATAACAAACCATCAAATAAGATTAGGAAATCCTCGGTAGCTGCAGCAACTTTATCTGCATCATTACCATCATCATTCTTCTTCTCCTTACCTTTCTCATTTTTATTTTCTCTCTTCAATTGTAAAAAATATTTATTTATATGCCCTTTCATACCACAATAAAAACACTCAACATTGGCAAACTGGCTTGATACGATCATAATTAGCCTCAAGTCTTTTGAACCGAGTCAAGCTAAGAGGAGAGCATCACCGCACGCTTAATGCCATCAAGTGCATGCAAACCTCGCAAGGAGACGACCTCCGCGCGCGCATCTATGCTCCACCACGCGCATTCGTGCCCATGAACTCTCAAC
>NW_019104714.1:122253-152456 GCF_001995035.1 Momordica charantia
CTTTTCATAACAACAATTAAATAATCTCATTTTTAATTTAAGTTTTGTTATCAGTTATAAAAATAAATTCTTTAATAAAACTCAAATTAATTACAACCTTCTTAACTCAAATAAAACACTAAAAATAAAATAAAATTTGAGTTAGGCCAAATGTAGTGCCTACAATATGTGGATGACAAAAATTCTCGCACGAAGGGTCAGGTTCCCGCTCCAAGAATCGAAAATGCATGTCCCGACCCTATCATCAATCCCATTTCTTAAAGAATGAATATATATTTTATGGACATATTTACTAAATTGTAAATAAATTATTAAATTTTTTTTCAAACTAATTATCTATACTAGTAAATAATAATTCTAAAAATAAATAATGCATATTTATTATATTTTTTATTTTAAATTCTAAAAATAACTACAATTAATTATAAAGTCGATAATTTTTTTTGGCAAATATCCCCATCTCCAAGTAAGGATTATTTAACTTGGATCTCAATTCCTTGACCGAAGAACGAGGTGGATATGGGGTACTAAAATTTTTAACAAGCACGAGAGTAGAAGAGGGGCATCATCACTCTCGCCCAGCACTCTTGTAATCTCTACTCTACATAGAATTTTCTCTGTCAAATAGAGATTTTCTATTTTCTAAGTTTTTAAAAAACAGAAAACTAGAAATGGTTACAAAAACATGTTTAGTTTTCTATTTTTTAAAAAACAAAAAATAAAAAACAATTATTAAACAGGTATGGTTTTTGTTTTTAAAAAACAGAAAACTTAAAACTAAAAACTAAAAGCAGACAATAGAAAAACCAAAAAAAAAAAAGGAAATTGTTATCAAATAGGTCTAAATATTTTCATATCAATATGATACCAATTGTAACAATCACAAATCATCAAAACATAGAAACTCAGATTTCACTTCCTATAAAAATGAAATAAACACGAATCAATAAATATATCGTTACTAAATAATAAAGCATGAAACACCCTAAAATTAAGCATACTCAACAAAATACATCAAGAGATTTCATTATAAATATAAAATGCTATTCTTCAATAAATCAATCAATATTGACTGACTCAGTGATACTTATAAAATGCTATTCTTCAATAAGTCAATCAATATTGACTGACTCTGATACTGATTTCAAGAAGTAAAGTTTAAACAAATTTAAGCTCTTAATATCAAAATAAAAATTCTAAGAACAAACCAAAGATTATAAACTCATGTCAAGGGCTTAAACAATATACCTAAACTGATCAATGAATGATATATCAATTTCATACCAATTATTTTAATTGTTATAAAGAAAGGAAAAAACAATTTGTTTAGATAAAAGAAGAGCATCTATTTTAATCCAAGAAAACAAACAAGTCTACAAACAAGTACTCCCCTAGGCGAACCAAAAAGAAAAAAAAAATCAATAATTAATTCCAAGTATCAAAATTCAATCTAAAAATAATAATCAAACATAGAAGATTTTCATAAAATTTCAAGCAATTAAATAACTTCTTCAACAACTTGTTACATAACAATGTATAAGTTCAAAAACATAGAAAATTATTTCACAGAAACAAAAATAAACAGTTCAAATATCCAATAAATAAATTTTACAAGAATATTTTCAATATAATAATATATTAAAAAATTATTAAATTTCATCTTCTAAATAATAAAGTTATCAAATGAGGAAAATTTTCATTTGAAGCACCAAAATTAAGGGGAAATTCAGTCGAGCAACTCTTTTTTTTGATAGAACATAATTGATTTTTACCCCCTTTTGAAATATCAAGTTTTCCACAATTTTGCTTACATGACTTTGGTGTGAAATTAGACATTACCCCTTGTTACTTTATCTTGCTTCTTCTCTTCTTCCGTGTGACTTTATGTGAAATCACATTTTTGCTTACATGACTTTCGTGTGAAATTACATCACTTTCGTTTGTGACTTTCATTGTGCACAATAGAGGAAACTTTAACAAAAATTATTTTTGAAGTGGATGAAGTAGAACTCTCATCATCATAACCTAATCCTCTTTTATCACTACATGATTTGCCAATGTCAATTATTTTATCTAATTTTTGTGCACCTATTGTCAATTTTTTAATACCTTCTTTAGCACATTCAAGCTCATGTACAAAATGTGACTTATTTTTTTAAGAGCTTTAACAAGTTCATCTCTATAAAAAAATATCATGCTCGAGAAATTTAATTTTATCTAATAAAGCGAATTTTTCGTTTTCACATGACTTTTCAATAACATCATGTTTTCACACTATCATTCACATTACTTTTCAAGCATGCATTTTCCTTAACCAAATAATTATTTTCAATATTCAAAACATTTATTTCATCTTTCAATAATTAATCCCATTAGACATGCTAGAATATTTCTTTTTGAAAGCTACATATCTTATAAGATCATCATAAGAGAGTTTTTCAAGATTTACCTCATTGTTGTCATCTTCATCTTAAAAGGCCATAAAGCAAATATTTGCAATTTCTTCATCATCTTCATTGCTACTCTCATAAGCATCATCCCAACTAGCTTTAAATGCCTTCTTTTTGGATTTCTTTGAAGAAGATTTTAGTTGAGGATAATCCTACTTCACGTGCCCCGCTTTCTTACACCCATAGCAAATAATTCATTCATAAATAATACATTAGTTGGCTTGAGGACGAGCGACGGGCTTCGACCATTTTTTGTTTTTTTAAAACCCTAGCATATCTCTTCCTTTGCCTCTTAAGCTCCTCAAGCCAACCGCGATCCCTTATTTTCTTTCTTGTTTGTTAAACCAGCAATGCCACAGTTCGTGAAACTAGATTCGGCAACGTGAGCGGCAGTGCAGCCCAGATCCACGAGCCATAACAACCACCACCGACGACACCCTTCGAGTATTTCCATTTTCTCACTCAAAGAACTTACAAATCAGACTAGAAAACATGTATGTTTGAACTTATCTCACACTATTTTAATTGCATTTATTCAATTTTGTAAGAAGTTTCATTTTGCCCTACTTTTACAATGGTTTCTGAACTGAATGAAATCACCAACAACGTGGCCTAAACCCCCCAATGTTGCCATTTTTGTTGCAGGAAAATTCGACCCTGCCCATCCACAAATACGACTTGTGTCTCCACAAATCCTAAATCATCATCCTTTGCATTCCGTTTAAACCAAAATTTGACTGAAAATCCAAGTCAAGTCTTATTTCTCTGAAAACTGTGCACTATTTGCTTCAATGTCGTGCTATATTATTGGGTTCTCTTGGTTTTGCTTTTCATGTTTTTGCGCTACTTAATTCATTTGCAGAAGCTGCAAGAACTAATCCTCAAAACACATAAAAATGTAAAAATCGAGGTGGTGGAAGGCACCCCATACGGTAATTGAACTGAACTTACCAATAACAGTTTTGAACTTTACATTACAAATTGATATACATGTTTGGTAAGCTTTCTGAACATTAAATTTGTTACGAGAATGATAAAAACTTGAAAGATGTCCATTTTTGAATGATATTGGTAACCTCTGGTAGTGTATTTAACAAATATCACACTAGTTCTCAATTATTTCCTAGCAAGTATTTTGTAGTCTTCTCCTTTAATATTCTCATTTGTGGAGGCTGCCAATGTGGACCAAATCAGCAACCACACTTCCCCAATACTCTTCATCGATTTACTTATTGTTATGATCCAAGTTTTGTATGATAAGATATCTAACTAATGTGTTCCATAGCTCTATTATTTCAAAGATGTAAATTGTTAGGCTGATAAATTATCTATTCATTTACTTTTGAATTCAATTATTCAATTTTTCCACCTTACATGAAAAGTTAAGAGTAATTGGATATCCTTGAGGTTCTAATATCTAACTGCTTCTTAGGCTATATCTCCATATTTGCTCATTTGATCTTTACTGTCTTTCTATGGTTTTAGTATACGAAAGATTCCCTCCTCGTTTTTCTCACCATGTGCATGGCTGTTGCTTCTTCTGATGTATAGAAATTTTGTCACTTTGGGAATTTAGGCATTTGCAAACATTTTTGGACCTTGGTGCCTACATCTTAAACTCAAACTCCCCCTTATTTTCCTTTTTCCCTATCCAAGTGGATATTTATTTTCCTATTTTGCAAAAGAATTGGGTTGACAAATTTTTATTTGCTTTCTTGTTCCTTTTTCCTTTGTTTTAGGTTGGGAATCAAGTTTTTATTGCAAAATTACAGTGAAGGTTCCAATTATTATATAACTTGTGTACCTATATTTTTTTCTCAACACGTTGAGAAGATTATTCCCCAAACTTCCAGTGCAACACTGTTTATGTAAAGAAATGAACAAGGTTAAACCCTGGTCAAGATCAAACTTGGTTCTCGCTCCAACTTCAAGCACAATGGAAAGACCTGTAGAACAAGGCAAAATCTCTGACGCTCAAGTTAGTAAGCAGCTCATACTCAATATTAGGTTCGAGGAGAAATTTGATACATGAGGATGAAATGAAGCCCTCTATTTATAGGTATAGGGTCCGACAGACCTTGCGACAGGGGGTTATCTTGGTCGGAATGAATGTCAAACCTATCGGGTCATTTAGATCAAACCCAAGCGGGTTGATCTAACAGTTGTCAGTTAATGAAGACAAAATGGCTAGGTCCTCAACCTCGGAAGGTTCGAGGTGGAGTTGCCTAAATATTTTACATCTTATTTTTGAACGTACCATTGTCCTCCACGTGGTACCTCAATTTCTTCCCGAAACATTGACCCCTTCTTTGTCAAGTCCGAGATCGACCTGGCAGAGAAGTCTTTCTATATAGGAAATTGGGTGACGTGGCGACTTCCAAGTTCGTGGTGAAAAATATAGCCCTTGGAGAAATTCGGCGATCGAGTTGACAGTTGTAAAAGTACTCAAGTGCTCCGAAGTTCGATCTTCTCTTTCATCTGAGTCGTCACTTTTTAGACACGTGTATGGTGGAGATTGAATTCCAAAGTGCTATAAATAGCTCTAGGGTTCAGATTCGCTTTTAACGCTTTTTGAAAATTGGAATTCGACCTGAGCAGCTCGGAACTTACTCTAGGTCAGTTTCTCCCTTCCAATTTTATTTGCATTTTTCCTTTCTTGATAATGTCGATTTCTTTAAATTCTTCTAGTAGTAGCTCCTTTAGCAGCTTTGGTCGGAGTTGGAGCCCTTCCCCTAAGCGAGTCGATTCTGTAGAAGAATTTGCGAGTAGGTTATACTCCGAGTTGGAGAAGGAGATAGATAACCTTAGGTTTTTTGATGACGATGGAGATGATAGTGATACTTCTAACACGGGTCAGGGGGTTGGAATTTCCTTCCCAAATGCCTGAGGACTACCTCGGCCCCCTCACAAAATGTACAACATTCCTGATAACATCATCCTTTGGGTTCCTTGGAAAAGAGAACATGCTGACAACCCTCTAGAGGGGTGCGTCACACTTTACCTGAAGATGTTCGAGTACGGCTTCTGCCTACCTGTTCATCCCTTAGTACAAGAGTTTCTAGTCCGAATTGGACTTGCTCCTACCTAGGTGGCTCCTAATGGGTGGGGTGTTGCCTTTGGTCTTACGGTGTTGTTTTGGCTTTAGATGCCGAGAACTATAAGGGTTAGATCTGCTTAGGGCAGACCAGCTCTTGACCTGTTTCAAGGTGAAACGCATTTCCACGAAACCTGGCCGTTACAATCTGTGTGCGAGGAAAGGTGCAGTGGGCATCGTTAAAGGTCATACCTCCATAAAAAAAAAGTGGGTAGGAAAATGGTTCTACGCCTCCAGAGAGTGGTTGGCGAAGGATGAGACCGACCAACCATTTTACAACATCCCCTGTAGATTTGGGAACTTAGGTAAGAGGTTGTGTCTCCTGCTAATTCAGGTTTTGACTGTCCTCGTACCCTAACTTGCTCCTTTCATTTTGCAGTTGCCATCAGACCTGTTCCTCAATTGTCGCAATCCACGATTTGATATCCTGAAGTTTTACAAGGACAAATTCAAGGGCGGCAAGAAAGTCGGTACTTTACTAACCGACAATCTGTTACTGACCAAGGTGAGGGGTGGCTGCTGTGCTGGACTGACGGACGATCCAAAGGCTAGAATGGGGGCAACGTCTGACATCGAGATGAGGTTCAAGGTTGAACCTTCAAGCATTGGGGTGAAAGACAAGGTGATGCAAATGTCCAGCTCCCGTTTTGATCGCTACTAGAGGCGAGCATCAAAATTTGTCAATGCTCGTGGCTCGGCCACACAAAGGATGTTGGACTATTCTGCCGAGATGAGACCTCTTCTGACTAGCAGTCTCCCAACACTTAGGTATTTTTTAATCGACTTATCTGACTTTGCCGTTGATCATTTTTGCAGGCACATGTTGCTGCTTGCCATGCCGCTGTGATGATGAAGGTCGAACTAGACGGTCACGATCTTCTCACAGTAAAGGAGTGATAGGTCTCTTCAATCGCTCTTGAAACTGTTGCAGCTCTGAAAGGAGAATTGAAGGAAGCAAGGGTCGAGGTTGAAGCTTGGAAGTACACTACGGAGGCTGACAAGGCCGAGTTGAAGAGTGTCTAAAATGAGCTTGACCATCAATTGGAGGCTTTAAATGGCGCTCATGTAGCCGTGAAGGGCCTGAAGAAAGAAAAGTTAGAGCTTATGAAGCTCAACGACTTGCTAGTCCATGGTGCCGAGGCTCACCAGGCTAAGGTAGGGAAGTTGAAGGTCGAAGTGGAACACTACAAATCCAAGCTCAGTAATGGCGTCTTCCTGGAGGAAGCTTGTCAGCTCCATCCAGACTTTGATGGCTTCGCAAAAGATTTCAGTGATGTTGGCTTCAAATTTCTAATGAAGGGTATCAAGGAGGTGGCCCCTGAGTTCGATCTCGAACCCATCAAGCTTCGTTATGCTAAGAAGTGAGCATCTGGTCCAAACAAAACTCCTGATCCCCAAAGTTTGGTGGACAGGTATCTGAAGGACTTGAACTCCGAGGTCGAGGATGATGAGAATGATGACGAGGAGGGCCTATCTCAAGAGGGTGATGTAGCTGGCACCACTCAAGAGGACAACAAAGTAGACCTTCCAGCCGTTGGTGTCAACTCCTCTCAAGAGGTCGGTGTTGTGGACTCACAGGAGCTCGACTTGCTGGAGTCGGCCTCACCCTTCAATTGTTTTTTAATTGCTTGTTTTCTTCATTGTGCTTTTTTGTAACATTTGTGGGTTTTGAGGCATATATACCTCGACCCTATCTTCAAGACTTCTAATAGAATCAATGTTGTTTTCGTCTACATTCGTGTCTCGCACCTCTGTCCTGTTTGATTAGTTTCAGTTTTTATTCAAGTTGCATTATTCTTGGACATCGCGTCTGCTTAATAATATACATGTGACCCCCATTCGATTTCATGTCTAACTAATTAAATACATAAGACATGAGATTGAATCAATTTGAGCATGTTTTTTTTGCTTGGTAATACGTGAATATTTATACAAGTCCATACACTGTGAAATATTTCACAATTCAAAGATAGTAGTGCTTAAATGCTCTGCATTCCACGGATGTGGGAGTAGATTCCTTTCCAGATTGGCCAACATGTATGTGACTGCGTGCACGATGGCTTTGATATTGAATGGCCCCTCCCAGGTTGGTTCCAGCGTGTCAACGTGCTTCTGAACCTACCGTAGGACCAGGTGTCTGACTTGAAAACTCCTATGTTGAACTCGAACATTGTAGTGTCTTGCCATTCGATTTTGATATTTTGCCAGTTGTAACTGTGATTTTTCCCGCTTTTCATCCAAAAGATCTAGGTTGAGGATCAGTTTGTCCTCATTCCTGACTGGCTCATAATAGTCAATCCTCTTTGTTGGCAAGCCGATCCCGACAGGCACCATGGTCTCGGAACCAAAAGCCAGAGAAAAGTCTCGCCAGTAGATTCTCGTGGAGTGGTTCGATAAGACCAAAGGACTTCAGGGAGCTCCTCGGCCCACTGCCCCTTTCGTGCGTCAAGTCTTAGTTTGATACCTCGTTTAATAATTTTATTGATGGCTTCAACTTGTCCATTTGCTTTCAGATGGGCTGGGGATGAATTTAGATGCCTGATTCCAAGCTTAGAACAGAAGTCCTTGAACTTCGCGTTGTCAAATTGTTTGCCGTTATCCGTCACAATGGCGTTCGGAATGCCAAAACGATACACTATATTTGGCCAAATGAAGCTTGTGGCCTTCACCTCTGTGATAGTGGCGAGCGCCTCAGCTTCAACCCATTTGGTAAAATAGTCAACTGCTACCACGACATACTTTGTCTGTCCCTTGCCTAGAGGAAAGGGTCCGATCAAGTCTACCCCCATTGAGTAAAGGGCCAAGGAGCGGTAATTGGAGTGAGAAACTTGGGTGGCTGATAAATGATATTTGCAATGTGTTGGGAATTGTCACGTGTCTTTACGAATTCCTTCGCATCTCGGTCTAAGGTGGGCCAATAATAACCTTGTCGAATTACTTTGGCCGATAAAGACATGGCCCCTAAGTGGTTGCCGCACATTCCCTTGTGGGTTTCCCTGAGAACATAATTTCCATCTTCAAGGGTAAGACACTTGAGAAGTGGTAAGGAGAACCCTCGCTAATATAGAACTCCATCTTAAAGTATGAACCGGGCTGCTTTCCGTATCATTTTCTTCGCCTCTCTTAGATATGCTGAGACACTGCCCATCAGATACTCTATGATCGAGTCCATCCAAGATGGAGGTTAGGAGTCGACTTCCATCATGTCTAGTTCTAAAATTGAAATAGTGTCTAGTATCTCCACAAGGATCAATCTGGCGAGATCGGTTTCGTAAGTAGATGCTAGCTTGGCTAAGGTGTCTGCATTTGAGTTGTCGCAACCTCAGAATCTGGCTGATTTCGTAGGTTTTGAATTGGGCGAGGTGTGACTTGACCTTACTCAGGTATTTCTCCATTCTAGAATCTTTCGCCTGATATTCTTCCTTAATTTAATTTTGCAATCAGCTGAGAGTCGCTATATACTTGGATGCGGCTGGCTCCAAGTCCCTTGGCCATGTGCAGACTGGCTAGCAGGGGTTTCTACTTGGCCTCGTTATTTGAGGTGTGAAAGTTGAAGCGGAGGGCATACTAAAAGCGCATTCCATCTGGTGCGTGTAGGAGCACACCGGTGCCGCATCCTTTGTCATTAGAGGACCAATTAACATACATGGTCCATGGTAGGCCGGTCTCTGAGGTTGGGGTCAGTGGAGGCGTGAGTTCGGCTATGAAGTCGACCACTGTTGTCCCTTCATAGTTGTTCGAGGTTCGAACTGGATATTGTACTTACTTAACTCCACTGCCCATTTCATCAATCAACCAGACGTTTCTGACTTATGAAAGACTTGCTTCAAAGGTAAGTTCGTGAGCACGGTCACGGCATGAGCTTCGAAGTAAGGCCTAAGTTGCCGAGCTGTTGTGACCAAAGCGAGGGCCAGTTTTTCCATTTTGGGGTATCTGGTCTCGGCCTCGGTCATAGCCTTGCTCGTGTAATAGACCGGACTCTTGTGCACTTCTTCCTGCTTGATTAAGGTCGAGTTGACTACTTTGTTCGATATAGCTAGGTATGGTCATAACTTGTCTCCTAGCAATGGCTTTGCCAACAACAGTGCCAAGCAGATGTAGGACTTAAGTTGTTCGAAAGCCTCATCGCACTCAGCTGTCCATTCAAATGACCATTTCTTCCACAACACTTTGAAGAAGGGGAGGCACTTATCAGTGGATCTAGAGACAAACCTATTGAGGGCTACAATCCTTCCATTCAAGCACTGCAACTGTTTAAGGGTCTTTGGTGCTTGTATCTCGAGCACGGCTTTGATTTTCTCAGAATTGGCTACTATTCCTTGGTTATTCACCATAAAGCCAAGAAACTTCCTCGGAAATACCCCAAATATACACTTGGTCGGATTGAGCTTCATCTGGTATTTACGGAGAATTTCGAATGTTTCAATCAGGTCGGCAAGGTGTGACCTAGCTTGCTTGATTTTGACTAGCACGTCATCCACATATACCTCCATATTACGCTCGATCTGATTCGTGAACATTTTTTTCACCATCCTCTGGTAGGTCGCGCCTGTATTTTTCAGGCCAAACGACATAACCTTGTAACGATACAAGCCTTGGTCGGTTATGAAGGAGGTATGGGCTTGATCGGGCTCGTACATCTTTATTCGATTGTATCCGGAGTAAGCATCAATAAAGGTGAGTAGATCATGCCCAGTCATTTCATCTATGATCTGGTCGATCCTTGGAAGTGGAAAACAATCCTTGGGACATGCCTTATTTAAGTTGGTGAAGTCCACGCACATTCTCTACTTTTTGTTGGATTTTTTAACTAAAACCAAGTTAGAGAGCCACTCGGGATACAGAATTTCAGTTATATATTCAGCTTTTAAAAGCTTATTAACTTCCTCAACTATTACATCACTCTTCTCCTTATTTACAAGTCTTCTTTTTAGTTTGACAGGTTAGAATGATGGGTAGATGATGAGGTGATGCACCATTATTGTCGGATCGATACCGGACATGTCCTCGTGGGACCATGCGAAGACGTCTGAGTTGGATTCGAGGAAAGATATGAGCTCTTCTCTGTCAGTGGCCCCCTGCTTGGTGCCTATGCTGACTTGCTTTTCTGGACTAAGCAAAGGGACAAGCTCGAGCTCTTCCGTTGTTGTGGCGCAATCTGAATGGTGCGTGGTGGGGGGATCCACTTCATCGCTAAGGGTGCAAACTGGTGACCCCTTGAGTGCTGCAGTATAGCACTCCCTTGAAGTCTTCTACTCTCCACGGACTATGCTGACCCTTATCAGAGTTGGATACTTCATAACTCGGTGAACGGTAGACAGGATGGCCTGGAGCGCCTGGATGATAGGTCGTCCAAAAATGGCATTTTAGGCTGATCTGCCATCTACCACCACAAACTCGACCATCTTGGTGTCTTGGGTGTCTCGTTGGCCGATCGTGATGGAGAGATCTATACATCCTTCAGGATTGACCGTTTCCCTTGCAAATCTAATCAAGGGTGTTGGACTCTTCTTTAACTATGCCCTGGTCCAACCCAAAAGAACGTAGGTGGTGAGAGACAAAATATTAGCGGACGCCCCTCCATCTATAAGCACCCTTCTGACCTAGACATGGTTAATCAGAGGTGAAATTACCAAGGTGTCGTTGTGGGGTGAGTGAACCCCTTCGAGATCGGAGTTAGAGAATGAAATGGGGCAGGACAACCTCTGCACTTGAGTGGTGTAAACGTTCTGCCGAGCCTCTCTAGCCAACTTCTTCCTTTTGTTTTCGGATTGGCCCCCACTTGGGCATCCGAAAATAGTGTTTATGACCGCAGGTCGGTCATCTCTCTAAGGTGGTGTCCTTGAACGCCTCTTCTCATCTTTATTTTCTGCCGAGCTTGATCTCAACTTGCCAACAAACTTTTTGAAGTAGCCATCTTGAATGAGATCTTCAATTTGGCACCAACTCGAAACAATTGGAAGTGTCGTGGCTATGATCTCTGTGAAAGCGACAATATATGACCCTGTTTCACTTATCGGGATCTCCTTTGAGCTTTCCAGGGTGCTTGAGGAGCTTCTCCATCCCGATCTCTTTGATGTTAGTTAAGATCTTCGAGATCGAGATGGTGGTTGGCGTATACCCCTCATAAGGTCGACTCTGCTTAAAGCTCGAATCCGAGTCCTTATAGTCAGATCGATCTTGGGAGGGCTGGGAAGACGATCCCTTGTCCTTAGACTTGAAATCATACTTCCCTTTCTCTTGATAGTTTAATTTTTTTGGTCGGTCTTCTTTTCCGTCCGACCTGTTTTAGTTCAGAGCATCTCCTGTCCATCAATGACTTTCTTAGCCTTTTGCAAGACCACAACAAAAGTAGACGATGCTTCTTCTCCCAATTTAATCGTCAATGTCACATCGGCCATACCAGTAATGAAGTAACACATGGCAGAGTCGTCCGAACAGTGCGCGACCTTGAGTTGTTCCTCCTAGAATCTGGTCACGTATTCTCTGAGCGTCTCGCCCTCCTTCTGTCGAATGGTGGCGAGACGGGTGGCTATCTTCCTGTTGTAGTGCCAATAAGAGAATTGGCTTATGAATTCTTCCTCAGCTAGCTATAAGTCAAGATAGACCTGGCTGGTAGTCTCATACACCAGAGTCGAGCGCTACCGGTTAGAACTATCTGGAATGCTCGACATTTGATGGCATCAGATACCGCCAGAAAATCCATGAGATATTCGAAGACCTCAACGTAGTTTTTTGGATCCTTGGATCCATCGTAGGGCTTCATGGTGGGCGTCTTGAACTTGGCAAGGTTAGGTGCCTCTAGAATTTCCAGGCGAACGGTGACTTACCCATTTCGCCAAACTCGAACACACTTTCTTTTTTCTCGCACTTTGTCTGAAGAGCTTCAACCTGTGCGTCAAACTTGCTCTTCATCAGGTTGAACTCCTCCCTCGTGATCACCCCTTTAGGCACAAACGGAGTGTAACGAGATTGAGCATTTAGGTTTGAATTCTTCCGTGAACAAGAAAGGGAGACGTCTTCGCCTCAGAAGGCGGAGTTCTTCTTCTTCTTATCCACTAGCACCTTTCGTAAGTCATCCTCTTAGCGGCTATAATCAGCTCCATCGTCATCATTGGGATACTGGTTGTCATTGTCTAGGTGGAGGGGAGGATCTCGGGTTTCTCCTTCTCGGTTTTGATCCTTCTCATCCTCTGGGACCCTAGATTGGGACCCAATACGATTGGCTCGCATCTTGTTGTATGTCTCCTCCATCATGCGCACTCGAGTGGGCATGTCATCGAGCTCGTGCTGGAGGGTGGCGAGGACATCAGGATCCACTGCCGGTGTGGACTTGTGTGAAGTCCTTTTGGTCGTTCCGCCTCGACCACGATGGGTCTTACTTGGCTGCGGATGAGTAGGATGGAGGGTCGTATTTGCATTACGGGCCAACTTGCAAGGTTGGTCGCCCTCTTGACCCCACTAGACCTGATCCTCCGTGTTGTTTGCATCGACCTCGTAAGGGAGGCCGTTGTCGCCATTCAGACCTTGGCAATCCGCATAATTGACTGAGGTATTCGGTATAACCATCTCGGATTTCTTAGAGATATGGATGACTTAAAGTGTCGTTTCCCACAGACGGCGCCAAATGTTTATGCAAATAAATGAACAAGGTAAAATCCTGGTCAAGATCGAACTTGGTCCTAGCTTCGACTTCAAGCACAATGGAAAGATCTGCACAAGAGGGCAAAATCTCCGACGCTCAAGTCAGTAAGCAGCTCGGACTCAATATTAGGTTCGAGGAGAAATTCGATACCTGAGGATGAAATGAAGCCCTCTATTTATAGGTATAAGGTCCGACAGACCTTGCGACAGGCGGTTATCTTAGTCGGAATGGAGGTTGAACCTGTCGGGTCATTCAAATTGAACCCAAGTGGGTTCTTCAACCCGTTTGGGTTCGATCTAACCGTTGTCAGTTAATGAAGAAAAAATGGCTAAAGTCCTCCACCTAGGAAGGTTCGTGGTAGAGCTGCCTAAATATTTTACATCTTATTTTTGGGCGTATCAATGTCATCCACGTGGTACACAATTTCTTCCCCAAACAAACACACCAATTAAATGCTTAAATTGTGTTTGAAACTTGATATGGATGCTTTTACTTTCAGGATGAATGATGGGTGGACAGGACATTAGTAGAGGCTTTGATTGTACGGTAAACAAAAGCTTCTGTAGCAGTCATGTAACACTCGCTTGCTTTTTCATGTTAGGATACATAAGCGATGGTTAAAGATATAAAAAATAACCTCATAAATTGATGGAAGATGTATAGGAATCAAATTTTCATAAAGTTATTTCTATCTTTGCGACTTTGTAAATTTTACCATTCAATCGTCGTGTGAATTAAATAGATTCTTGGTGTTTCTTGAATCATAGCATGTTGGCAAAATATAACCCTAAAGAATCTAAGCAAATGAGATATTTGCTCACGACTAGGATAGGTCATCTTATACTAGGACTTGTGATATACAAATAATTTTACTTATTTGTTTTGTATTCTCATGTAGAATAAAGTAATATCTAAAGTTTGATCATTTTACCTTTTTTGGAAAGTGGTTGAGGATAATTGGGACTCTAACTTGTAAACTTATTTATTTTTTTTTTTTGTTGACAATAACTTTGTAAACTTGTTGGTTTAAATAAAGTATTGAAGAACTTAGCTTATTTGTTACTGGTTTTCTTCCTTTAGAGATGTTTGGATGTAAGACAAGGGATATTCATTTACGCATACACTACTTGAAATTTGTGCTGATGAGTTTCATGTTTGTGGAGATGCAACTATTGTACTAAAGGAAACTCTTGGTTATTGTTGTTTAAATATAATATATATATTAAAAAAATACTATATATATTCTAATTCTTACGATGAATGTATGAATGAAGCAGAATATCATATTTTCTGCCTAGTGTGAATGATTGGAGTGATATGAATATTTTGCTTTACTAACGTTTTAAGTTATACTTTGCTGTGTTAATTTCTAATGTTTGCTTAGAATACTGTCTTTTAATAGTCGGAAACATTCAAGCATGGGAACATGTGCCTTTATGAGGCCTTTCTTCGGAAGAGTTTTGGTAAGTTAAAATTTTACTTTTTTTTAGTTCAAGGTACATTTGTTAAAATTTATACCATTGCATTTATTGGTTGAAGAAGATAGTTTGCAGTATTTTGGCTACAATTTTAAACTCTCATTGTCTCTCTATTCATAACTTAGGGACCTTACCCTTTTATCTATGTCATGTTTTAGGTAGCACAATATTTCCACGGAATGTGACACTACAAGCCTTAGAGCCTTTCATATGTGATGCTCCAAAGAAAGTACCGTTCATATGTTTCTTTAATTATACGTAAGCAATGAAAGGTAAGTAGTAAGTATAATTTTCATTACTTTATCTCCTTTTCATGGGTAAAACTTTGAACCATTTATACATTTTAATATGTGTTGGCTATATCAGTGAGCTGGCTAGTTGACATTTTGCTCATTTTGTTCTTTTATCTTCTTAACGAAGCAAATTGTTGTTACTTTTTTAAATCAGCAAATTGTTCTTACTTAATGAATGAGAGATTAGTTTAGGAAATTTGTGGGTAAATGTTGTGAATATTGGTTAATCGAATTATGTTAGAGGAGTATTCATGTATCTTGTGGTTGCTAAATTCTGTTGGAGGTGTCTTAGGATTTGTGATTATTGAAATTATGTTGGAGGTGTTATGTGTGTGAAACTTATTGGTGGATTGTATTGGTGTTGTGACGGTTAAATTTTGTGTTAAAGCTTAGAAAAGTATTTATGTAGTATATACAATATTTTAGTATTTCTTTTTGTTTTGTCCAGATTTTTGTAAAAACAATGTCAATTCAGAATTGACAATCACAACTAATTGTCATCATAAATCTGCATTAATATTCTATGTAAAAAATGTTAGTTACAGACGAACAATATCGGTTATTTCAATGTTAGTTAACAACCGACACCGAAAACTAACAAACATCCTACCCTACCATGGAAATAACCATTACTGATATTTTGTTTTTGCAAGTTTACTAAATTTGGAGGAGCCTTGGCGGTTTCAAAGAGTGTCTGGAATTGGTACAGAGTGAGATTTGGAGTTTTACCAAGAAGATTAGACGTTGTTGTTGAAGTGAGAGTACAACCTTGGTGATTACTAAGAAAATTGAGAATATTGTTGCCGTGGAAGTGCTGTTATATGAGTTGAAAGTATGATTTTAGTTAGATTTTTGCTTAAAAGTAATGATTTTAGGTGTTATTCTTTTGGGCAAGATTAAGGATTTTATGCCCTGCATTTTATTTGAAATTGATTTTTTTGGGACTATTTTATTAACCGGAAATTAAGAGATTCGTGGTTATTTCAATGCTGAAAATTTAGAATTTGATTTTATATGTCTGCTGGAAAATAGTATGTACTTTCATATTTTGATTACATATCAAATTCTAAAATCTGGAGGGTTGAGTAATGTTCTTTCGTCGAGTTATGGCTCCCGTTCAAGTGCATGAAAATCCTCAAATTTTATTACTCTCATTGTTCCCAAAGTAAAAAAAAAAAAAAGGAATAAATTTTTGTTTGATAATCCAAGGAAGAGAAATTAAGTTCAAAATAAGAGATAAATTGTTTTGTTTTAAAGTTGAAGTAAGTTTTTTTAAAAAATTAAAGTTAAAACATTTTTTAAAGAAAGATAAAATTTAAAGCCGATTTTAAATAATATAAATAATTTTCTAAAAATGCAAGATAAAATTTTAAAACTTTTTATAACTTTAGTAATACCATCAATATATAATTTTTTGAAAAAATAATTCATCTAGATTATTTGTATGGTTCATTATATTTAAAAATATTAGGTGACATTTTAAAATAGAGCAGGATAAGAAATCATTAGCTTCTCAAAAAGAAAATTACGACAGGCTTATTGGGGCGGACCTCTAGGGTCGGAAAGAAACAGGAATTAAATGAAGCTGAAAATGGACTTGGAAGAGATGATTTGAAGCTTGAGGTAGAGGTTCCTTTTAATAGGCCATTGGGTTGGTTGAACTCCAATCTTTTTAGGTAGAAATGAATTGAGAACAACCTCTTGGACTCACAGTTGTCGAAACAAATAAAATTAATAAACAAAAAATAATAAAATCTGTAAAAATATTCCTATGATGGAAATTGGAAATATGATTTTTAAATATCCTTGAGGTGATAAATTGAACTAATGACCTTGGTGATAAAATATGGTAATCGTGTTTGAACGGGTGTTCTCTACACTCATTTGTCTTCCGAACCAAAATATGTTTTCACAAACCTTTTCAAATTTTTCTTTCAAGACACCCTTTAGAAGATTATGTCGTCTACGTCCTGATGACATTGCGACACTTTTTTAATTGTTTCTTTATTGTCTTCTCACAGACAACACATTAAGGAGAAGATAATTAATTTATTCTTTATTTAAAAATAACTAATTTATAAATTATAATTTTAATGTGCTTTCAATATAATATTAACATTTCCATTCTATAACAAAATTTAATTCATTTGTATTAAAAAATATGATGCAATGATTTGGAAAAAGTTAACGTTAAATTGTGTCTCATATCATACTTCTTTAAACGTTCATACTTACTAATTACCAAATGGGTATAATAGGAAAAATAAAGATCTAATTTTATGTATGAAATTGCATCAGTCATGTATTAACATTAAGGTTCGTTTGGGAGTGATTTTAGGATGGCTAGAATCATTTCCACTCATATCAAAATTACTACCATTTTGGAATGAAATGTTTGGTAATAATTTTCTAAGTGATTTTGGAAAAATCCAAAAATCACATCTAAGTATTGATTTGTGGTCTCTCACTTGGAGGTCTTTCTAGAATGTTTTTTTATTAACAATGCTTTTTTTTTAAAAAAAAAACAAATGACAAATAATGAAGATTTGAAAATTATTTCAAAAGTAGGTTAGCTAAATCGGTTGCAGTTCCAATAAATGGCTGACTGCGACTTTTGTGTGACAGGGCTCCAGTTGTCCTAGCTTGGAGTCACGTTTCAGGTGATGAGAGTCTCAACCTGACCGAAGTCCCAGACATAGGGTTTCACGTAGGGACATAAGAACAAGATATGTCCCTATTCGTGATCTCTCCGCATGCCTTTTTTTAGTTGAGTGGGAGCGGAATCGAATGATTACGATCTCGACAGTGCTGGAATTCTTTTTCAAGCTGTGGCCCCCTTTTTGAGCGCCTTTCAAGAGGCGCAGCGCTGCCGGAGGTCCCCGATCAACAACAGGTGGCAGCTCAAGAGGCGCTGCCGTAGACGCCGGCACTGATGAATCAACAAGAGGTGGAAGTGCCCTCCCCCGATACAAATTAGAACTACGATCCTATTGAGCCCCCACTACTTCTTCATTCACGGGGGAAGCCTTTCCCAAATCTATTTGAGTTTTTTTTTGCTTCGTAGGATCTTCTTCATTTTGTTTTCTTCCATCCTATCATCCCCTTCGCTGCCGTCGACAACCCCCTCACCTTCATTTTTTTTTTCATTTTTAGTGCCCTCAACTCCTCTATCGCTGACAACTCCGACCATTGGCTTCCATCTGCCGCTTTGTTTGTCTCTGCCGCCACCGTCGGTAGTTTTTTTTTCATTCCTTTACACGTATTGCTTCATTTTTTGATATATGTTGATTAATTTTGGATTATGTTTAATTATTTAGATTTAGGTTATGAATATTTGTTAGGTTTAATTATTTATTTTCTTTTGATTTCCTTTACACATATTGTTTCATTGTATGTATGTGGGTGTATTTTTTGGTAGTTTAATATTTTTATATTTATTTTGAACCCTTATGGATTATGTAAATTATATTAAAATAGTTTTAGATCTTTGTAATATGTTATGAATTAATTTAGATTATATTAAATTAGTTTTGGATATAGGTTGATTAATTTTGGATTATGTTTAATTTTTTGGATTTGGATGGTGGATTATGTCTAATTTTTTTTAGTTTTATGTTATATATTTTGTTTAATTTTAGATTAGGTTTAGTTATTTGGATATTGGTTATGTTATGGATTGTGCTTGTTTAACAAAATTTTTTAATATAGTTATAATTTTCTAGAGTTGTATGCTTAAAGATTTAAAACCCTCCAAGTTGATCAATTATGTCATTAGCTTGTGATGAAATCGTGATACATGAATCTGAAAATTGGTCTACTTCTGATATAGAAGTAGAAGTTGATGAATTGTTTGGAACAAAATTTTATCTGAATCCCCCAGTAAATTTGAATCCTCCACGTCCAAATGAAGAGGCACCTTATTCACATAAATATATTTTGAAATTATCGATTCTATATGTGACAAAGGGTCAAAGTCGGAAGAATGGTCAATGTCCATTGAAATAAATCTAGACAATATACATAGGATGGAAGTTTAAGAGCAAAAAAGAGCTACAACTTGCTGTTAAAAAATATTGTATTGCACAACATTATCAATTTGTTGTAAGAGAATCAAATCAAGATATGTGGTATGTAAAATACAAGCAATGGAATGATGGTTGCAAGTGGAAGTTTCGCGCTCGTTGACGTAAATCTCAAGGGATGTTTGGAATAAGCATACTTGAAGAGGCTCATTCATTCTTATATGCAGAGATCACACATGATTACTCACAATTGGACTCAAATTTTATGTGCAATTAATTTCAAAATTGTACGACGTGATCCTAGTGTGTCGGTAGCTTCATTACAAGAAACCATAAAAGAAAGATTATGGATATTGTGTGAACTACAGACGTGTGTGACCAGTTAAGCGAAAAGCATTCATTAAAGTTTTTGGAAAAATCGTGTGAAGAATTCTCATATTGGTTGAATAATCTTGTGCATTACAATGTAGACACTTGAGTTCTTTGGGATTTGATACCTTCGAATAAACCTAACAATCTTTTTTTTGGGAGAATTTTTTGGTCATTTGTTCCTGCAACGAATGATTTAAATATTGTAAGTCATTAATCCAGATGGATGGTACACACTTAAACGACAAGTATAAGAGAAAATTACTTATTGCCACCTCAATTGATGCAAATGGACATATATTCCCTCTTTTCTTTTGTTGTTGCTCAAGAGAAAAAACACTTATAGTTTGTTATGGTTTTTGTGTACCTTGTGAAATTTGGTTATTGAACAAGATGGTATTTGTCTAATTTTTTATTGACATGGAGGTATTTTGTCGGCTTTTAACAATTAGAAAAATGGTTAGAGTGAACGGAGAGCACATCCCCGATTTTGCATTCGTTATGTGGCCAGTAATTTCAACGAGAAATACAAATCGAATCCTCTGAAAAATTTGATGTATCATGCTGGGGGTCGACACAAAAAGCGTAAATTTGAAAAATATATGAGAGAGTTACAAAAATTGAGTCCATATTGTATTGATTTTTCAGTCATATAAACATAGAAAAGTGGACACGAGCACATCGATATGGATGGACGACTATATAGTGTATCAATGGTGTTTTCAAGGGAGCTAGAATGCTGCCAATGACTGAATTGGTGAAGTTGACATTTTATCGAACTATAGAAAATTTTGTGAAATGAAGAGGGGACATAAGTGAAGCATTAGCTCAGATGAAAAATAGACAAAGTATGTTTTAAATAAATTGAAGAGGTGGGAGAAAAGAGCGACAACGCATTCAGTGACTTTTGTCGATCGAGCGACACGAACTTTTGAAGTTGAACTATGAATGAATATGATGTTCTCTCCTTATAAAAACCAGCATATTCAAGTTGTTTGCTTCAAAGACAACACATGTACATGTGACAAGTAGCAATCTTTCAAGATACCTTACTCTCATGTAATTGCAGTTTACAACCATGTTCACTTGACATATTTACCCTATGTCGAGAAGTTTTACAAATTGTCATAGTGCCAATGTTGTTATGAGTCTTGTTTTCACCCTATACAACATATGGACTATTTGTCAGAAGTCAAGTTTGATGTTATTCATCCAAACCCGAATTTGTTGAGGGAACATAAATGTCCAAAAGCTTTATGCATTCATAATGAAATGGATTGGCAAGGGGCGGGTACGAACATTTACTGTGAAATATGCAAAGAGAGGACATAAAAAACGTACATTGTCAAACTCGCAATTCCGGTGCTTCGTCTTCAAGACAAATGGATGATTAAGGTGGATTTTTTATCATTATTTTTTAAATACATCTACAGTTTTATTAATATTGAATTTGATTTTATATTTTCTATGTACATGGTGAAGAATATGCAATCATATCATTCTCAATGGTGTAAATCAATTGTTGCTTTGTAATTCAACAAATATTTGGAGTTGTAATAGACTATTGTTAACATAAGACTATTGAATCAGTTGTTACTTTGTAATAGACTATTCTTTCTTGCCATGTTATTTGAAATTAACTTTAAAAATAACTGTGTTGTGTGCTTTATTATATTTCAGCATTAAAAATGGATCTAGGACATTTGGATTTGCATCAATTATATTTACAACGATCACATCGTTCACAACTATTATGGGATAATGGATCTACCATAGTATTGCAATGTCAAAGAAGAGAGGTCATAATATATCACAACATTAAGCTAGATAATTGTATTGTGTCATATCTACAATAGTCTGGGTTTTGGGGAGTTACACCGATATGGTTTACTCAATTAGATTAACACCTTATTATTGCCCTAGTTTAGCAATGGACGCAGAAAACTCACTCATTTCATATGCCCGATGGATGGTGAACAGTGTACTATTACACTACAACATGTTGTTGTGCAGTTTGGGCTACCTATTGATGGAGAGCTTATTATAGCTATAGGATCCTTGCAGTACGATTGGGCATAACTATGTGAGGATTTACTAGGAGTTCGACCTCCTAAACTTAAGGGCTTTCGGTTAAGTATTCCTCGGCTAGTAGCATAATTCAATGAATTACCACCAAATGCTGAAGACGTTATGACAAAGAAATACACACGAGCATATATTATGTAACTCATTGGTGGATTTTTATTTCATGACAAATCTAACACATTAGTTCACCTCATATTCCTTCCATTATTGAGTGATTTCGAGGTAGTTGAACGATATTCATGGGGTAGTGCATGCCTTGCATGGTTATATCGAGAACGTTGTTGGGCTAGTCGAGCGATGCCTTGGATATAGCAGGTCTATTGATACTTTTACAAGTGTGGGTATGTGATATGTTTCCTACTATTGCTCCACAGCACCATGCACTCACTCTTGAACAATATGTTAGACATCCTCTCAGTTCACGGTACGTTTATTTTCGTTTATTTATATGTTATTTATTTTGAAATTATATGTAACTGAATACATTTTACACAACTGTAGATGGAATGAAGTTTTGATAGCTTCTAAACAATCTACAAACATGTTGATTCAATATCAAATATGCTTTGATCGACTTAAGCCCAACAAGGCACAAGTGAATTTATTACTTATAAATAAATACTTACAACTAACTTAAAAACGATGCAAGTACTTACTTATTAATGATTCCAGATTATTTGGACACTATATAATCACGACATTGTGACTTTCTTACCTTAATAATATTGTCATAATGGGCGAGATATTTTGTTGACTTCAAGCCCTCTTATATGTTTTCATATTATTGAGTGACATCTACCAAATCGAGTGTTGTGACAATTTGGGCTCCTACAAAATAAACCATCATACTCTAATATTGATACAAGTTTATATAAGATCAACCTACGAGGAAAACATGATCATGATTGGCAACGTCAGTTGCCATCAACATCGTGATTGGTGTGACTATAGTGATGTGACAAATGTGTCGGTTCTGTCGGATGATTATCAACATTGATATGATTCGATTACAAGAAACTATATCACACGTGAATATGCTTATCGCGGTTGTTGCAATGTCATCGCATTGTAGAGTGACCAACGTCATCCCCTGAAAGGTCTCTTTCGAGATAAGAGTTTGGAGTTGCCACCAACTGTCCATTAGGTCTAATTGGTCACCTAAAAAAAAGGTCTGTGAAAAAACAAATTTTTAGTTCGGAAGTCGATTGAGTGTAGGGAAGCTATTAGCACCCTACAATACGAAACAGTTACCAAATTTTGTCAGAAATTATCATATTATATTTTTTGGTCAAGAAGAAAATATTTTTGTAGTTTTATTTAAATGTCTCATATTTTATTAATTCATACTTTATTTGAAAATATGAACTATTAAAGATTGTTAGAAATTTTTATTACACTCGAACTTGAGGCATGAGTGCAACACTCAAGCTTCTTACCACTATGCCAATACACTAACTTAATTTCTTCTAGCAAAAAAAAACTTTGAAGTTATTTTTTAAAACAAAAAAAAAAATCGCCAGTATTTTTTAAATTAAAACAAAAAAAAACTTTTTTATTTATTTTGAAATTAGAGAGATTCTTTAAGAGATAAATTTTTATTTCTTAATTAAAAAAAAGTTTTACTTAAAACAAATGTTATTCTACTTCCAAAACTATAATTATCCAACTCCTTAAAAAAAAAATTATTCCCCCTTTATAACAACTTATGTTTTTATGTTTTGTAAATTCGAAATTTTAACAAGTTAAGATTTTATTTTAAAACAACTTTCTAAAAAAGATTTCTTTAAATCCTCTCTTTTTTAAAATTCCTGTACCAGAAGACTTTTTTTTAAATATAAAAAATAAAAACAAAACTGATTAGAAAGACGCAAAACAAAAAGAATAAATATTATTAAAAAGTTAAAAAAAAACTAACTCTTAAACTCTGAATTGAAATTTAAAAGAATCTCATTTATTTTTTAAACAAAATTTATTTTATAAAAACTCTTTTTTTTTTCAACTTATTTTAACCAAAATTTTAAAGGAAAATTATTTATTTAAACGAAATTAAGTTTTTATTTACTTCATTTAAAAAACTCTTTTTATTTTATTTTAAAAACAAATTTTATTGTGAAATCATTTACATTATTTTCAAAAACTTATTTTTAAAATGTAATTTTCTTTAAAAGGAAAATGTTAGTTTTTTTTTTTTATTATTGAGAGAAGGGGTAAACTATTTTTGCGCAGAGATTTCTATCGCCAGGCTTTTGCTAGAAAGTAGTAGGAACACGTGGGTGTCAGAGTGGGTCACTGAACTCTTCGCCGTCGTTGGTCTATTACCGCTCGCGCTGTCGGAGTTTGCTGGAAAGGCGTGCCGGATCTGTTGTGCTGCTTATTGTCGTTCATGCCTTTTGCATGGTCACCGGACTCTATCAAATCTGTTCGTTGTCGGACTCAGAATTTATGGTAATGGCTCGTCAGATTTGCAAATGAAAAGAATATATATAGGTTTTGGGAAATGAAGAGGGTGTGATGGTGAGGTTAACGGGAAAGAGTGAAGGCTTGAATGAAAGTGGCCAAATTCTAGACAGAGAATGAGATGAAGAAGAAGGAGGCTGGGGCTTTTAGAAAAAAAAATCGTCTTTGATTCTTCCGTACTCCATTCTGTTCTTGTTCTCTATCTCTCCTATGCACTACAGGCTCTTAAATACATATAAAAAAAAAAACAACCTTAACATGGCATAAGTCAAGTAAAACCAGAGGGAAAAAAATAAGGAAAAGGGGAATGCCGCCTGTAGAACTTTGATGAAGAAAAAATCAAAGGAAAAAAAACTCTGTTTCTTAATTAAAAAGAAAAATTATTTAAATAAAATCCTAATTTGTATATAATAATAATAATAAAATTAAAGTCTTTTTAAAGCATAATATACTTTTAAAATTTAATTTAATTAGAATTTTACACTAAAACTTAGGTTATTTTTAACCAAAAACAATTATATTAAAACTTATGTTATTTTTAATCAGAATAATTAAAAATTAAACTTAATAAGGAAATAATAAAAATAAAAATTAAGCCGAACAGAATACGGTGTCTACAACTTGCCCCGTTTGTGTATACTTGCAAAACGAAAAGGATAGATAAAGGCAAAAAGACAAAGTATTGGAAAAGCGAAAATTTTATTCAAAGAAGCAAGAGAATACATATCACAAAGTCATTACTTATGTTATTGTTACAAAAGTAATGCAGAACCTTAATGGGAAATTGGACTGAATAGCCGTTTTCAAAGGCCAACTATGAAATGTATCACCGCCTCCAAATTTTACGTTTTCTAACAATTTGTTTACGTCACTTTTGCATGAAATTACAAATTACCCTTTCTTATTTTATCTCTCATTTTCTCTACTCTTTCCTCCTCCTCTCAACTCTGTCTTTCTCTCTCTTCTTCATTCTTCCATTTCTCTGCCTCTCTCTGTGATTTGATTTTTTTTTTTCACTATCAAATTTTTCAAGGACGTGCACTCCTCTCTCCCCCTCTCTATTTCTTCCATTTTTTTCTACACCACATCCCATTTGATTTTGGATTTTTTTATTTTGATTTTGAGGGCATGCACTTTTCTCTTTCCTCTCTCTTCCTTATTTTTCATTCATCTCCTCTCAATCTTGACTCCATTGTTGGACCTTAAAATTCAAAAAACAAAATAACAAATACACAACACAAAAGAACGGGGTCACACCTAAAAGAGAGATAAAAACTCAATAAAGAACACCAAGAACAAGGAGTTCACATAAACCCCCCAAATAAAAAAGAAAATAACAGAACACACAAAAAAAAGCTTTCGCTTTCTCGTTCCCGTTCGCGACGCTCTCACTCCCGCTCTCGCCCCTCTCGCTCCCACTCTCGGCGCTCTCGCTTCCGCTCTCAGTGCTCTCGTTCCTGCTCTCGCTCTCGACATATGTCTCCCATTGGAAAAAAAATCGTAAATGGAGCAGTTTGTTGGTGTTTTTTTAGAGAAGGTGAAGAAAAAAGAATGGGAATGGGAAGAGGTGGCTTAGGAGTGATAGGGAAGAAGATAACAATAAATATTTAGGGTTTTTTTATGGTGAGTAAAGAAGAGAGAGAAAGTTGGTTTTGGATTTTTCAAGAAAGAGAGAATTTGTAATGGGATGAGAGAGGAAAGAGGAGAGAGAAAGGGAAGAGAAACTAATAAATTAAAGAAAAAATGAGGAGGGCAAATACGTATTTTCACACAAAATTGATATCAGCAAATGTTTACAAAACATAAAAATGAGGAAAGGGACTACATCTCATAATGGGCCTTTGAAAAAAACTATTTATCTTCTTTACCTAATCTTAATGGTCTTAATGCATACTACCTTACCAATATTTACCATTTAACCCATTTCTTTCCCCAAATGAAACTTCTCATTCCATGAAAAATATCAAATGTCACTGTTGTGCGTAAGCTTACCTTTTCTTTTTCTTCCTTTGCATCTTCCTTCCAAGCAAAGATTACACAAAAATGAAAGACCCAAAGAGTTATTGACCAAAAGGAAGAAAACTCAATAATTATTTTCCTCAAAAATAGCTAATGGAAATTAAAACCGGCTTATGGAACCTCAATTTTCCGGTGTTCTCCACGATTTTCCGCCAAATTTTGGAACCTATTATTCTTCCCATTTCCCTTATTTTTCCTCACGAGACCTCCCTCACTTCCTCATTTTTTCTTCTTCTTTTCCTCTCTTTTCACTCACTCTTTCTCTCTCTCTCTCATCTTCTTTTCTCTTTCTTCGTCGCCCCTCCAAGTTTTGTTGTTTTCTATTTTGTTTTTTTTTCTAAATTTTTGTTAGTACATCATGTAGGGTATATATTTGAACTTACGATCTCTTGTTGGAGATATATGACAATCACCGCTGAACAATGCTCCCTTTGATTTTTTTTTTTAAATTTCTTTTAAAACTTTTCAACATTTTATCATATCTTTTTTTTTTCTTTTTTTTAACATTTCTAGTTGACCTCATCTTTAATTAAGAAGGGTATTATACTCTTATACAAGCTCATCCTCTGGGCTTCACTTATAATGATCCATAAGTGAGCTTTCTTATTCAAGCTCATTCTTCGGGCTTTATATTTAGGGTAAAAATCAAGGGCAAGGATAGAAGAATTCCACTAAAAAAAATAGGTACAAACTTTATCTCTTATAGATAATAAAATCTCTCAAGTGAAGAATCTATCTCTATTTGGTTTCAAAAAAGGCTCATACTGTAGTTCACTTGAAGTTGGTGATCTTGGGATAGATTGCCAACTATGGGTGCCCACCTACTTATGGTCCAAACATACGTGCTCATCAAGTAAAATTTTATGGCTACAAATATGCTACAACTTGGCCTCGGATAAGGTGGTGATCTCGTGGTCATAATTTTGCCACATATTGGCCTAGTAGCTTATTATAACTTTAATTCTCCAAGGAAGCTTCATGAGCCAGTTTCACAAAATTTAGTGGTTTCTAGTGACTTCGATCTCCTAAGAAGCTTATTGAGCAAGATTTTGCAAAATACTTAATCTAGTGGCTTTTAGAAACTTGTTGAGTAAGCTTGTCAAAATATTAGTAAACGCTCTCCTTGGAGTTTATCCTTTGGGCTTTACTAAGGGTTGTCACTAAGTATTTTGATGCCAAGTTGAGCTCTCTTGTAGGAGTTCACATTTTGGACTTCATGTAGGAAAATCTCTTAGTGTTTGGATGTCATGGTGAGCTTTCTTATATAATCTCATTCTTTGGGCTTCGCTTATAATGATCCATAAGTACTAAGCTCTCTTATACAAACTCATTCTTCGTGCTTCAAAAACCATGGGCAATGATAGTAGAATTCAACGAAACAAAATAGGAGTATTACAAATTTTCTCTCTTTCAAAGAATAAAATCTCTCATAATAAGAAACTCTCTCTATTCTGTCTCAAAAGGCTCACACTATAGCTCACTTAAAGTTGGTGATCTTGTAATAGATTGCCAACCATGATTGCTCACCTATTTATAGTCCAAACATACTTGCTCATCAAGTAAATTTCTATGGTTACAAACATGCCACATCTTGGCCTTGGATAAGGTTGTGACACTACAATAAATACTGCTTTTTATAACATTAAATTATAGTATTTTACATTTTAATGCTATAAAAAATGGTAGGAATTGCAACAAGAAAGAAACGAAAGAGGGGGAAAATTTGGGCCTGCGTGCAAAATCAAGGAAAAATTGAGGGTTTACACATCATGCTAAAAAAAGAACTCCCTCATTTCCCTCATTCGGCTTCCTCCCTATCTCTCTCAACGAAGCTCCTACACTTTCCTTCTCTTTGGTGAAACTCTCCAGCCTACACTATCGTTTTCTTTGGCGCATAGATCTGGCAGTGGTGGTGGCTCCCTCTTCGTTGACGGTTGAACGACCGAAGATCTGGTGGCTCCCTCTTCGACGACGACGACTTGAGACGTTGGGTTGCTGTCCGTTTCGTCTGTTCGCTCATAAGGTAACTCTAACTCTAAATTACTCTTCGTCTACTTCCAACCAGAATTTTGCTTGGTTCTTCATTTTTCTTTTTTTGTCTTCAATCTCTGTATTATATTACTTACTAACAATAATAAGAATGACAATCGATTCTCTTTGGAGTGAACATAACTAATAAGTTTGGAATGCCAATTGATTTTGGGTATTATATGTATTTTATTTATATATCTAAGTTTGAAAATAGAGAAATTTCCCCCTTTTTTTTCCTCACCAAGCAGAGACTTATGAAACGGCCATATATGGGAGGGGTAGTTCACCAAACAAAAAAAATGTTCACTAACTTCCCTCTGGTCAAGCTTATCCATTGCATGAATATTGTTGGATGGAATTCTTCTGAATGGTCACAGGTGAAAATGGGAGGACTTGAAATTTTGCTTGCTTCTTACCAAGATTTGGAGTCTAATTTATTAGGTACATCATATAATTGTTCTCAAAACTTCATTAGTTGTACTTGTGTATTTATGGTTGGCTTATTTGCATTTGCTAAGCATCTAGATTCCCTGCCTGCAGGCTTTTGATTTAATCGGTGTGTTGCTTAAGCTGTTCCTTTTTCCAAAATTCTGATAGAATGGTTTGAAGAAAATTTTCATTGAATGTTGTTTTGTTGGTGGTTTCTTACAAAATAGTTGTTGAAATTTTAAAGCTTACGGCTTGATATGATAAAAGTTATACTTGTAGAGAAGCCAAGAGGTATACTTATTATTTCCATCAAGCCTAATTTTGCCTCACTATTCAAGATAGATGGCTTCTTCCCATATGTTTTTCAGAGTCACGAGCTTATTTTTACTACATAACGTTATAATCATTTATCTAACGAGACATTAACTAAAGGTTGTAAATGGGCTATTGTCTTGGAAAAATATGTGTGTATCATGTATGTATACGAGTTTCAATTTTTCTCCTCCATACATAGTTTGGAGCTCCATAATTTATACTCTGAAGCATTGGTTTGTGAGGTTTGGGTTGTAACTACAATTTATTCTTAGTCTTACTCTTTGAAACGCTTTAATGATAAGATTAAGAATCCTTGATATTTTTAGAACTATCTTTCTCAAAACTTGTTTTTAGATCACTAAGTTAAAGTTCAGTAAGCCCAAGATACTATTATCTTTTCCAAGTGCACACAGATCACAGGATTATCTATTTATTTTGCTCACAAAACTAACTCTACTCATCTCTATCTGTGCCCTGAGAATCTTTGGTGCTTGTCTGAGTATATTCTTCACTGTTGTAAGTAGATATTGTTCGATCCAGTTTACATTTTGACAAGTTGCAAAATGAGCCTTTTCTTTGACCTAAAATCTTGAATGATGCATTTTTGCTTTAATTTGATTACTATTTTGAATTTAGTATTTTGCTTTCATTTAATTTCTATTTTAAATTTAGTATTTAGAAGTGGATTTTAGACTATCTTTCCTTGTTAAGATTACAGTCTCTAATCGCTTCTAAGTTATTTGTGATTGTTAGATCAATTAAACACTCGTTGGCAATTTGTTTTGCAAAACATTCGTGTTATAGAGTTGTGATTTACGTTCTCTTGTGAAATTTGAAAACAATAGGAGGCTCTAACTCCTACTTTTGTTTTAGGTTGCGTGCTATATTAGAAAATGAAATGATTAAGATTCACCTTATTTACGTCAATGTTGCATACGAAGATTCTTTTGAAGGTATTTTAATTTTTATAAACTTTGTATCACTTTTTATTCTAATTTATTTTGGTATTGTCGTTCCATTTTTTATTTTTCATTATTGTTGTTTGTGCTTCTGATATACCATGACACGACCCGCCTTAAACACCTACTAACTATAGGACAAATCGTGCCAACTACAGACCCTCAACCATCTACCAAGTCTATAGTCAACTTCTTTCTAAATTTCTAAAACTAATTTAGATTATTCTTCAACACATAAAACATAAAGTGTAACATAATTCATCTAAAAAAAATAACTACTCGGCCACGACTCCTAAACATGTTGTACAATAACAAAAGGTACAACTATTCCAGTATAAGTCATTCTAGATGTACATACAAAATGATATGCAAATTCTGAGACGGTGAGTGGCAGAAACTGGTCGGCAAGTCCCTATGAAACTCAGGTGCAGCCTGGAGGAGAAAAACAATGATAAACAGTGAGCTAGGAAGCTCAGTGAGTGACATTTTATTAAGAAAATAATTTCGTAAAACTTATTCCATAAAAACAACTGAAATTTCAATTCTCAAGACGAGCT